>PVKA01005995.1:56905-86672 GCA_004027165.1 Ctenomys sociabilis | reverse complement strand
GACAATTTCAAAACCAATTAGTAGTACAGATTCAATAATTAATACATTGTCTATTGCTGTCTTCATAGTGGTTATTCATAGTACAAGATGCAGATATGATATCCTGTCTAAATACTATTAGTACAAATATTTCTTCTCATTGAATTAAGAAAAAGTAGCTGAACTAAACTGTATTATTTTGCTGAATTCACACACCTAAATATTTATTTATTTATTCATTCATTCATTCATTCATTCATTCATTCATTCATTCATTCATTCATTCATTTATTTATTTATTTTGCTGAACTGGGGATTGAACTCAGGCTCTTGCCAGGGAAGTGTTTGTTCTACTGAGCCATCTCCCCAGTTCTACAATATTTAAAGGCAATGCAATATGTATCTCTGACAAAACTAAACAAAAAAAGTGGAATACAAATGAAGGACCATTTTGTATCTGTATACGCAAAATAGTTAGGACAGTTTTACATTTAGGTTCACCATTCATTTATCATTTTCTTAGTAAGAAATGAAGTACTGCATTTCATTAATCTAGTATGTTATTCTTCCACTATAATTTCTAAGTAGAGATTTTTCTCCATATTTGAATTACTTTGAAACTACACTGCAAAATTACGTAGACTTGGCTTTACATTTGCTTAAAATATGTTCATAATTTTAATAAGGGGATTAAAGAAGTAAATATGTCTTACCATAAATAAAGTGTTTTATTCAATTCTATTTATTGTCTACACATTCACTGAAAATATGCCTGTGTGTGTGTGCATGGACACACACAAACACACACACACACGCAAACACACACATATGCACACAGACAGACATACAAAAATTCATGTAAGCATGTAATTTGTAGAATATATGGATATGCATAGAAGCCATAGGATGCAGAGTCTGTGGAACTGATTTACTTTTAGCAGCTTGTGACTCACCCTTGACACATAGCATGCCTATGAGAATTATTGAATATATTCCATCTTCAGCTTCAGACACATTTAACATCTCCTGAGGGCCAGGGAGATAGCTCAGTGGACTATGTGACTGCCTAGCAAGCACAAGGTCCTGAGTTCTATCTCTGGTACCACCCAAAAAAGACATTTACTAAAACCTTCTGTTGGTATTCCCAGTCAGTATTCTGGGTTTGATAATGGAAACATTTTCTACAATTATTTACTGAGATTATATATTATATTATATATATGTAGATATTATATATTATATATGGAGATTATATTATATATGTAATATACAAAAGCTCTCTCTATATACATATATATATGTATATATATATATATATATATATATATATATGCATGTATATGGCAATTCATCTATAGTTATTTTAATTACCTTCATTAGGTTTATTTAAGTAACTAAGATAGTATCCTAAAAGTATTGTGGCATTCTCATGCTGTTACACTTAATTTTTTTATGTATCATTAAGAGTTAGAATTAGGCTACAAAAATCTTAAGTTCTGAAAACTTTAGAAGTTATTTACTTTTTTTGGAGAAAATTAGTCTCAAACAATTTATCTTTAATTACATTTAAGATAAATCACTATGATAGAACTTATGTTTGTATAGCATTGCAATTTTATTCATTTATTAAATATTTATTTATTTTATTTTATTTTTTCAGATCACACTATGTAGCCCGGCTGGCCTCAAATGCCAGGTAACCCTCCTGCCTTAGCCTGCCAAATGCTGGATTTATGGGTGTGAACGAGCACCATACCTGGCTATCAATTCTTTTCATGGAGAATCACCATGCAGTTACTTTCCTGGCATTGAATCTCAGCAACGACAATGTGATTAAGACATTGTCTATGAAGTATTTGTAATGCATTTATATAGCTTTAGTAGTTATATCAATGTCATAAGCTTTTCAATTTATAATTTACAAGTGATGCAATCATAATGAATCAAAAGTTCCTGTTTAAGCTAGAAGTGGTGGCTCATACCTGTAATCCCAGCACTCAGGAGGCTGAGGCAGGAGAATTGTTGTGAGTTTGAGAGCAGCCTGAGCTACAAAGTGAGCTTAAGGCCAGCCTGAACTGCATAGTGAGACCCTGTCTCAAAAAGCCAAAAAAAAAGTTCCTGTTTGAACATAACATAATTGCCATTTATCATCTTATATTTTCTTAAGGTATTACTTTAAAAATAAATACATTCACTATACTTAGCTAAATTATCTTGAATATTTCCATTAAAAACTTATTTCAGTTTAACACTGATATTTAATTAACAAATATTTATCAAAATCAAAGTTTCGGGGCCAGAGAGATGTCTCAGTGGAATAAGCACTTCCCTGGAAAGCGCAAGGGCCTGAGTTCAATCCCCATTTCTGCCAAAAAAGAAAAAAATCAAAGTTTGTTTTCCTTCACAGTTGTTGTATTAATAGAAATTTATTTTCTCAATAACTGAGGATATGTTTACCCCATGTGGCCATTTTTTGTCTGAGATTTGAAGTCTTTATAAAAGACTGAAGACCATGTGTTTCAGAAATATTGTGCAAATACGTATTTGTTGAGACATATGTCCAATTATCTTTGCAGAAGTTTGGTATTTTAAATGAATGTGTTATCATAATCTTGTGCCAAGTCTCAGTGTTGCACTAATTCTGCTTTTATTTCATTGTTTTAACTAAATTGTACTACAGTTATAAAGAAATAATTTTGCGATTTCGGTGTTAATTCCTTTCTGCTGGCCACCAGAGGTGATCGTTCTAGTCAGGAAGTATATGAAAGTTTTCTATTTCGATTTTCTGATCAATTTCTTCTCATGGACTTTCTGAGGAATAAAGTTTTAATACTTACACATTGATAGTACATGACATCATTTTTCCTTTCTCTTCTGACATTAACATGATCACTAGTCTTTTTCTTTATATTTTCATGACAGTCCTCCCTGCACCTTTATTACTTATATTACCTATTTTCTCTGTCTCTCCATCTTCTTTTTTTGGCTTCTGTCTCTCTTTTTTCAATAACGTACTTAATACACGGTCTACAGGGTCTCCCTACACAGATCGGACTCTCATAGTGGTTCTCCTGTTTTCAGCCTCCCAAGCGCTGGGATTACAGGCTTGTGCTACCATCCTGAACTCAATCACAATCACAACGCACCCTGGGGGTGGAGCTGGCTCAGAATCACAGTGATTAAACCCACATCCCTGTTCCTGCCTAAGCAGGCACTTTAACCACTGAGCTATCCAGTCAGCCCCACCTCTATCTCTTTTGCTATTTTCCAAATTACTTTTTGAAAGGGAAACAATTTTCATGCTAATTTTATGCTTGAACACAGTCAATGCCTTTGTTGGAACTGAAGATAATTGTTGCTATTAGAAAATGTAATTGTGCAACTTTTTAGTGACAATTCGTATGCATGTTGTTGTTATTTTTTTTGCAGAATAGGGGCTTGAACTCAGGCCCAGGGAAGCACTTACTCCACTGAGCCATCTCCCCAGTCCCCTATATTTATGATCTTTGTTACTCATTTTAATTTATTTACCTTTATACTTCCTATATATCAGATTTTTGAAGAGGTTATTATTTTATTCTTTTTAATATATTATTTCTGTTATAGTTTAAAGGTCTTTTCTTCTTTTCTTTAAATTTTTATTCATTTTAATGAAAGAAAAGATAGAATAATGATGAAACAGATTTGATACAGGTCAGTAGGATGTTTACAATAATTAATACATTGTATAATATCTTCATAGTAGTAATTCAGAGGATAAGATGAACACATGATATCTTATCCAAATATTAATAGTACAAACATTCTCTGTGAACTAAGAGAAAGTAGCTGTATATCTATCCTAATGTATATATATATATATATACATATATATATATACATATATATGTATATATATATATATGAGAAATATATGCATAAGATATATATATTTCCTTTTTTCTGTTTTTATTAACTTTATTGAGAAACAAATAGCAATGAGACATTTTCAAAACCGATTAGTAGGACAATTACAATAGTTAATACATTGCATATTGCTATCTTCGTTGTAGTTATTCATAGTACAAGATGCAGACATGATATCCTGTCAGAACACTATTAGTACAAATCTTTCTTCTCACTGAACTAAGAGAAAGTAGCTGTATATCTACCCTAGCTATCTGTATATATAGATACACAATGGTCCTTCATTTTATCCCCATTTTTGTTTAGTTTTGTCAGAGAAGGGCACTTCACTGTCATTTAAAATATTGCAGCCGGGCAATATGGTGGTGCATGCCTGTAATCCCAGCACTTGGGAGGCTGAGGCAGGAGGATTGTTGTGAGTTCGAGACCAGCCTGAGCTACAAAGTGAGCTTAAGGCCAGCCTGAACAGCATAGTGAGACCCTGTCTCAAAAAGACAAAAAAATAAAAAAATAAAATAAAATATTGCAGTTGCATGAGTTATTCTAAATGATCCAATACAGTCCAGTAGACCATAATAATAGTGGGTTATCCACAGGACTCTCAATGTGAGAAGTTGCTGACTTGAGACTTTTACAGGTCAGCTTATTAATATGGCTTTACTTTTTATACCTCATTTTTATACTTTTCTGCTGGATGGTTAAGACCAAGATAAAGCAAGACATATAGAACAAGAAACGTAACTTTTGTATCTGCCAAGGTCAGTCAGATCCCCTCAGGATTTACCCTGAAACCCTGTACCGCAGTGTGTAGATCCTGTGTCAGTGTCAGCCACATGGATGAGTCACAGCCATTGCTTTACCAATTTATTCTCTATGAAAGCCTGAGAGAATGTTTTCTCTCTAGGTGACACGCCTTAGGAGAATTATGCATCTTCAATCACTTTCCTCTGTGGCCCTATAACCTCCTTGTTCAGAAAATTTGGGACACCACTGAGCTACAGGACGTTATAGTACAGGCTCTCTTTTGTTCTGAGTCCTCATAGACCTTGAAGGGTGAAAATGTTGGCTCTCCTTGTAGTCCTTTTTTTTCTCTAATTTTTGGTCTGCCAACTTAAGTTGTTAACCCTTTAGAAAAGAAGCTTAATAGTATTATTATCCGATAACATAGGCAGTTGAGCTTTACCTCACTATCTGTCTGAATATCAAACATCTTAGACATAACATGAAACAAGTATTTTCCATCAAGTATTGATATGTTAGACTTTAAATCCCTACAGAATGTGAATAAAAAATAAAAAAAAATATTTAAAAAAATAGGAATAAACACACTTTTTTACACAGAAATTTAGAAACAATGTATATGGTAAGATTTCTAAATTTCTGTGTAAAAATATGTAATTGTTTATCTTCTAATTTTTCATTATTATTCTTCTAAATCTAAATTATATATATCTTCAATTTTATACATGTTTAAAATTTCTCAATACATAAACATTTTTATTTTCTAGTTGCTCCTAACAATCTTATGACAGTTCTGGAATACTTTCATTTTCTTTCTTTTTTTACTAATTGTAAAATATTTGCTCAGCCCGTTAGTGCATGAAATTCTCAGATTTGTTGAAAGTAGAATTTCTTTAATTCTATATAAAATTTAAACTCTGCATGGAGATGACTTAATCAGAAATGCAGTAATTTAGAAACTTCCATTATACAAGCTCAGAAGTTTTCTTGCCTCTTTTGTTTCATTCAGTTTTTTGAAATACAGAATATTTATATGTCCCTAGATATATTTTAGGTTCATGATTGCTACACTGTCATTGACTTCTATCTATTTTGAAATTTGATTATTTATTAATAATCATGTTAAAATGCTTTTATCTTCAGTTATTTTGTTCTTGTTTTTAACAACAAATGAGCCTTTATTTTAACTATTCCTATTGTGTGGTGTGGAGTTGGTGTCATTAGACAGGAGGGAGCCCTCCTACACTACGGACTGAGAATCAGCGGGCCTGTCTGAGTTGCCATGACCACTGGGTATACAAATAACGGTCCAGATCCTGCCTGGATGATTATAGCGAGGGTGACTTCTTTCTCTTTCAAAAAGGCTACAGAATCCTCCTAAGTGGTGGCTGTGAGGTAGGGAGTGGTGCTGTTTGCTTGCACTCCTCTTGGAGTGGGAAAGGATTTTATGGCATCTGGGGACAGCACTGAAGCAAACTGTCTCAGCCTACTGGGGTCCAAGAGGGAGCAAGGGAAGGAGAGGAGAGTGGTGTAATGCACTCTAGAAGAGCTGAGGCTTCCCTCCAGCAACGGCACAGAAAAAAAGAAAATGAGACAGTCAGATGCTTCTTGTCTCTCCATTTCTCCCACGGACAGATGTCATCCCCCTTGATCGAAAGGTGATCTGAGAGGGGACAGTTCCACTCCTGTACTGCTTCAAAGCTGATCTGGTAGGGTTGACGCTGCCTACTTAGGAAAGAAAACAAATCTCCTGCCTGCACCTCGAGCGGTAGGTTCCTGGCTCCTTGGGAGACACTGGAAGCCCTGAAGCTTCATCAATTTAGCATGGAATTTCTTTAGTCTGAAATACACAAATTTAATAAATTAAAGAAACAGGTAGTGTTATTACTCCTAAAAGGTGCTAGTGGAGTTATTCTTAGCCGGTGGCATCAAAAAAACTTGATCCATTCTAACTGCAGAAGCTCGTCTTCCTGCTCTTGTCTTGGAAAGTGTTTCCAAGTCCATTATTGGACTTCCTCATAAGGACAAGTTATTTCCAAGACTTCCCATACTCTGAGGGCTTTTACCATCACCTTCTCCAGCTGGGCTTTGTTCTGTGCATCATTACATATTCTCTGGTGTCTTTTTAAAATTATTTATTTATTTATTTGGAAAAGGGCCTTGCTATTCAGCTAGGACTCCTAATGATTCTCCTGTCTCAGCCTCCCAGCACTGAGATTATAGTCAGGCACCACCGCAACCAGTTTCTGTGCCCTGCTTGGTGTGGGACCAGCTCAGCATGTGGTGCCAGACACTGAAACCAGGGCCTTGTGCTTGCCAAGAAGATATTCTGGTATTTGAAGATATATTCACTTGAATCTTATTCCCTGTATTAATTTTTCTTACAATCTGTCAGGAAGATGAGAATTTAGTTTAGTACGGCCTTGTATGACCAGTCTCTCCACGAATTTTCTAATTTTTATTACAAGAAAATCTTTTTTATCCTGCACAAATAAACTGTCATTTTTTTTCAGAGTAGATGATTATGTATAGAATTTTTATCTCTTTTTCTCTTGGAATTATTTTACCTAAATTATAGACTTCCATAGATACCTATTAAACATGATTTCTTGTGTTTGTAGCTGTGCAATTTTCAGCATTTCTTTTCCTAATGTTCCAGACCTTTATTTGTAACCCTTTGCATCTGTTCTTCTAGTTGCACCAAAGTTGTATTTGGAAATTTCATATCATTCAAATACTTTTAAATACATTGCCTAATGGCTTTTCTGATTATTTTTTATTTTCTGGGCTTTTTTTTTTCATTCTCTCCCCAGCTCTGTTCTATAAGCACATGCACAGTCTTTCTCCCTCATGGATTTTGAATGTAGTTTTCCTATGCTTGCTTTCACTGTCTTCTTTGTGGTTTCATTCCAACTGGCTTCTGCCCAGTGAAATTCACCCCACGTGGTAATGGTCAAACCTCATTGCTTCATTCCTCTTTATTTAGACATCAATGACTCTGATACCCAAGGCTGAGAACCACATTGCTAAAATCATTAGTTACGTGTGTTCATATGTCTGTGTACTATATTACAGACAGAGACACGGAGAGAGACAGAGACAGAAGCAAGGACACAGAGAACAATCATAGAAACAACATATTATCCAAACATGAATGCGTAAATAACTACTTGTACTACTACAAGCAGTTTTAGCCACTTGTCTCCACCACAATTTCTTATTGGTGCTTGGTCATAGCCTAGTTGCTGAGCTTTATAATGAGTCTTAGTTCCTCATTGATAATGTACTAATAACAGTGAATTTAGTGTTTATCTATTCCTTTTAGACTCTCCCTATATCTCCTTACGTATACTTAAATATAAAAACATAAATAACAGTGGGCATATTATGAATTATAACCAAACATTCAAATAACTTCCTTTATGAAAGAAAACAGATATTTTTCTTGGGTTTTCATAGCAAATGTGTAATTAAATTTTACAATGATCTTACGAAAATGGATGTGTAGTAACTTCAACTGTTCTTTCTTCAATCATAATGAAATTCTTCACATCAGTGCAGCTTAGTTCATTTAAGCATTAAAAACTAATTCCTTAAAGTACCCTATTGTGATCTTTCACAATAAAAGGAATATCATTTTGGCAAAGGGAAAATGCAAGACACAAAAAAGTACAGCGGATGATAACTAGATTTTCCTCCCACTGCTACTATTGTAAAGTAAATAGGCTAGTTTAATGTCTTGAAGCTTCTGATGACAATTTTTCCAAGTACTTGAACATTAAATACCTGTCTGGAAATATCCTAAGGAATATTTTTAAATGCAATGACTCCTTAAAAGATCACCATAAAAAGCCTTTCTAATTAGATTTAGGAAACCAATTCCAGCATCTATGCAAATCACATTTTGAGTAATGCCATGTTGTATGCATGGTCAGGTAAGTTTAGGGCATTATGCATTTATTACTTTCCAAGCAAACTTATGTAACTGTTAAGTATTAGAACAGATTTTCATTGAAGATCTATTGTTTCAATAGTTTCAATACTTAAATTAAGCACCTTAATTATGAATGATGGTTGTAGGATTCAGAATCATCATAAATAACATAGACATAGATGTCAATGTCATTTTAACCTTAAGCTTAATATTGTGCATATAATTAATCTATAATCATTTTTGAATGTCATACTTAAACACATTTTAGTTGCTACAAAAATCAAGAACACACTTTTTTCAACAGAGCGTCCAGGATTACTAATGCAATGTAAAAGATACTATGGGGGGACAGTGTGCCTCAAGGACTCTCCAACTCTTTGGGTAAGATTTTGATTTCTGTTACCACAAAAAGGACATTAACAAAATATTTGAAAGCACTACTAATACTCTGCAATTTTCTCAAAGTGTAAAATCTCTGAGAGTAAGAACAGTATCAACTGAGATAAAAAATGTCAAAATAATATGACTTTCTAATGAAAACAGGCGGTATGCATCCTTATATATCGATTTCAATTCATCTATGCTTTTTCTTGTAATTTTTATTATTGTATGACTTTTATCATTCCCTAAGACCACATATTAATGAGTATGTAAATGGACTTACATGTGCCGCTCAAAGAACAATGTAAGAGGTATTGTAATTACCATTGTTCATTTTATGGAAAAAATTTGTAATTAGACATATTCCAATATATTTACATTTACAATAATAAATTAAGAATTTATTATTTTAATTAATGTATTTTAATTTCATTTGGCACTTTGTTCCAACCAAGTAATGCTTCAAAAAATCTTAGATATTCCAAAAATCGCTTTTAATATCGTAGGTGTTTTGTTCCTTCTCTCTTGCATTTAGATTGCATTTAGATTTGTCTTTTTATTGTGTTGGCCACTTTTTCCTTCCTCTAACCTAATTTAAATATGAAATAGACTTGGTTTTGTAGATTCATGGAAAATGATATCTCTTTGTGTGTAGGTAAGGATGACAACATGAGATTTTCTATTTATGTGTCTAGTACATGTGTATTTAAGTCATTTTTTGAGAAATATCTGTAATATTAATTAAATGCATAACATTATTATCTAAACATGTACAAGTTCACCCATTATATTCAAATGTTAAAAAACTCCTGACACACTGAAAATCACTAACACTGAATTCATTTTTTATAGTCAAATTTCAAGCTCAGTACTTATAATGAAAATAAAAGTGAAAACCGAATCCAGAACTCCCTTTCCTCAGGCAACCTATAGATTAATTTTGAATCAAATATAATACAAAAAATAACATTGACATCATAAAATATAAATGATTACAAAGAGTGAAAGCCAAATTAATAAAAAGAAATGAGACCTCCCAAAAGTTATTTTATTTTATTTTTTTCTAGCTGGATTAATGATAACAAATGAAGAAAACAAATGTTCAGATCAGCATTTTGTTTGTTTTAGGAGTCAATTTTATGACAAGAATTTTAAAACTGTTATTAAATATTTAATAAAATTACAACATTGAATTCATGAGATAGCATTAAAGTTAGAAGATGTTCACTTATAAAAATATTTAGAAATTGAAATCCAGAGTGTCTGTCTTTTCTGTAAGAGAAATCATCATACCTATTTTTCCACACATATACATATTTCCTGGATGCCTATTGCTGCACCTCTTATGTGAGAAGTAAGCACCGTGGAGGTAAGAGAGAGATGTTAGGAATCCTATACACAATCAAATCACAAACTCATCCTTGTCCACAAGTCCAAGTAGACAAGTTAGCTGAGATGTCACTGTGCTCGTACAACTAGCACATCTGAAAGCAGCAGGCTGTGCACACTGGGTACATTGACCCTTGTGCAGCCCTGGTGCTAGCTACTTTCTCTGTGAGCCATCAGGAAATTGAACACTTTAGTGCTAGGAAGGGTGGCTCTGAGGTGCTTGCTTATAAAAAGATAATAATCTTTTTATATTATCCTTATCCTGTTCCCAACAGAGTATACAGTCTGCCACCGATGATAGTTGACTGACAAAAAAGCGTGACAAAAATAAACCACAGAACCCAGCCACAGGCTCCATACTTAGCATATATGTCTTAAATGTGAAGATGATGCTTATTGGTTTTTAAGATTATTACATTGATTAGTATCTAAAATGACATAAATCTAAAATGACATAAAGCCAAAAAAAAAAAAATGAATTATCAAATGCTATGAGTCTAAAGTTCCATGTCATTCTGTGCTTATATGCTAAAGTTAAATTAACCAGGAAAGTTACCTGAATATCTTGAAGTTTACATAAAGTAATTCTCTGAACAAGCAAAATTAGGAAATGGATCTCACAGTTATAAATATATTTTGCTAAGTAGTATAAAATCTAAAACAATAGGTATTTTTCTGAACTAAAAAGAAAGAAAAGGGGCCTGGGAGAAGCTCAGTGGAATAAGTGCTTCTCTGGCAAGCTCAAGGACCTGAGTTCAACCCCTGGTTTTGCCAAAAAAAAAAAAAAAAAAAAGAAACAAGAGGAAAGTGATTCTCTTACCACATTATTATTTTTCTTACTGTCATCAAATTAAAGTGTGAAAGTATCAAATTAAAATTTGGGGACAGCATATATTCTCATGGTTTTGTTTTTAATTTTACTTTATTTTTTGGACTTGTTTGCATTTTAACTATTTTAATATATTGCCTGTAATCCAGCTAGTTCCTCTTCAGCATTCTCCTTAAAGTACTGAAAATATCTTATTGAGAAATACTTGCACACCCACGTTTTTAGCAGTCTTGGAAACAGCCCATATTCCTACCAACAGAAGAACAGATAAAGAAAATGTAGTGTTTATGCATCATAAAGTACTACTTTGCCAAAGCAAGAGGAGACTTGAGCCATTTGTAGGAAAATGGATGCCCTTTAAGACCACATGTTAAGTAAATGAATTAGCCACACAGGCTTAAACATTGCATTGCTTTTCTTACATGGTATACATTTTTATTTGTGAGGCTTGAGGGGAGGGATTAAGGGAAATAGTGCTTGGAGGAGAAAGTAAAGGACTTCCAGATTTTGGAGGCCTGTTTGAGTAAGAATTGGTCATATGTGTTTAAAAACTGGAAATTATCTACTTTCTTTTTTAAATCTATTTTTTTTTGTCTCTTTGAGATGTGGTCTTAAAGCCAAAAATAAAAAATTGCATATTGTTGTCTTTGTAGTAGTTACTCATAGTACAAGGTGCAGACATGATATCCTGTCCAAACACTATTAGTACAAAACTTTCTTTCATTGAATTAAGAGAAAGTTAATACACAAACATGGATACAAAATGATCCTTCCTTTATATTGCCCTTTTTTGTTTAGTTTTGTCAGAGATGGGTATTTCATTGACATTTAAATATTGTAGGTGCATGAATTCAGCAAAATAATCCAATATACTCCAGTAGTTCATAAAATTTGTGTGTTATCCATAGGACTGGCTATGTTGAAAGTAGTTGACTTGAGTCTTTTACAGCTCAGCATATTTCTATAACTTTACTTTTTATTCTTCATTGTTATACTTTTCTGCTGAATGGTTAAGACCAAGTGAAAGCAAGACTATATAACAAGAAATGAAACTTTTGTATGTTGCAAGGTTAGCCAAATCCCCTCAAGATCTAGCTTGAAACAAAGTACTGTAGCTGTAGATCCTTTGCCTGTGTCAGCCATGTGGATGAGTCACAGCCATTGCTTGACCAATTTGTTGTCTGTGACAGCTTGAGAGAATGTTTTCTCTCCAGGTGACTCCTTAGGGGCATTACACATTGTCGATCACTTTTCTCTGTGGCCTCATAATCTCCGTCTCTCCTAAGTGGTCACCATAAAGGAAAGCGCACTCTAGTTAGTCAAATCTTTGCTTTTAGCTCTTTCATTTCTATTATTTTGAACAACTAGGAAACTATAAACATACTAACTTAAAGTTATTCATGGCTGATTTGTTCTCCCCTCTTCTACTGTTGGACAGAGTTCCTAAATTGACCTCAAATATTTGTGCTTCATATTACTCACAGCAAATTTGACAATTTATGGTAATTTTACTTCAGATTCTTATAATTTTAATTATTTTTCTGTGACCCTGACCCCCCCAAATTCATACTCAGCACACACACACACACACACACACACACACACACACACACACACACACACCTTCTAAGAGGCTTGAACTCGTGTGCTTAAAAATGAATACGTGGCTAAGAGCCCTGCTCCCTCACCTTCATGTGCCAGAGTCTGCACTTGTCTCACCTCTAGGGACCTACATATTCTTCCCCAGTTATCTCCACTTCATCACACTGAAGTTTATCTCTATCTTACTTCTTCCTCTTTTGAGGTTTACATGAACACCATTACTATTGCTGTACCATATTGCTTCTGTGTGTCCTTCAAAATGCTGTGTCCATAGTATCTGCTTCTGCACAATCTATATTTCACCTTTACCTACCCAGAGAAGCTGAAATCCAACAACCATCACAATTTGATCTACTCTCACTAAAACTATCTCCTTACTCTGCAAGCAGAATTATTTTAATTTTATGCTACTCATTTTTTTCTCTCGTTTTCTTTTTTATTAAGGAGGGGAAGATACTAGCAATTGAGCCTAGAGTCTATACACAGAACTACATTTTCAACCTTTTCTTAATTTTTTTTCTTTGTGTGTGTGTGTGTGTGTGTATTTTAGGGAAGGGTCCACAGGATGTTCAAGGTCTCACTACTAGATTGGGCTCATAGTGATTCTCCTGTTTACAGCCTCCCAAGAGCTGCGATTACAGGTGAGCACCACCATGCCCAGTCTCAATTGTCATCTCAGTAAGACCTGAAGGTGGGGATGGCATGGTAGGCCCTGCCAAGCCTTTTTGATGTAATTAATTCAATTTTTATTGAACAGGCCAGGCTTCAATTCTCAGTCCTCCAGCCCCAGCCTCACAAAGGGCTGCACTCACAGGCCTGCAGCACTGTCCCAGGCTGTCATTGTTTTTCTTCTGTTCCTTTTCAAAAACATTTTGCTTAGGGTAAATATGTAGTTACTTTCATGTAATTCTATAAGAAGAAAGATTTGCACTAATAGTGCTTAGACAGGATATTCTGTCTGGTTCTTGTACTATGGATAACCACTAGGAAGATAACAATGTAAAAAGTATTAATTATTGAAACTGTCCTCTAAATCAGCTTTGAAAAAAAAAAAAGATAGGTATACAGCTACATTCTCTTAATTCAATGAATAGAGGATCTTCTCTAATACTGTTCGTAAATAGAATATCATGTCTGCACCTAGTACAACAAATAACTACTAAGAAAACAATATGCAATGTATTAATTATTGAATCTGTCCCACTACTTTGATTTGAAACTGTCTCACTGCTATTTGTTGTTCAATAAAATTATG
Organism: Ctenomys sociabilis; assembly: GCA_004027165.1. Classification (NCBI taxonomy): domain Eukaryota; kingdom Metazoa; phylum Chordata; class Mammalia; order Rodentia; family Ctenomyidae; genus Ctenomys; species Ctenomys sociabilis. Next base: position 72,656 of record PVKA01005995.1, on the reverse strand, counting down.
GGGGGAAAAAGCATATCTTCCTTTTTCTTTTCATCTAGTGCAGTTCATCTGAGTACTTTGTACCCAAAACACTAGAGCAGCTCTCCAAATCATTTCAGCTTCTCCACAAAACAGTACTTATCTTCCAAGAATTGCTTAGCAGTATGTTTTTCTCTGCTTCCTGAAGTTTTCAATTTTATCTAACATAATGCAGCCATTAATTAATTGCAGCAATAATTTATTTAACTATTATCCCAATACTAACTATTTTAAGGGAAAATTATATCCTTCAGGTGTACCAATTTGTATTTTTTGTATTCTCAATTTAATCTACCATTTTATGACAAAACACTACAGAAAAGAATTAAATAGAATATCACTATGAATACTGAAGATCAGAAAGGAATTCTAGAGAAAACTCTAAATACATAGGTAACAGATAGAATGGACCAATTTTGTATAACATGAAATTATCACAGTATAGCCAGCATAAAATAGATAAATGATAAGTAAAGTAAGATAATTTAATTCATAACTTGGTATTTCAGCCCCTAAAATTTTTGCAGACACATAAGGTTTCACTGGAAAATTCTACCAATTCTTGAAGACAATATTATATCTATGCAGTCTCTTCCTTATACTAGAAGGAGACTCCCAACTTAATCTATGATGCCAATTATTACCAAGATAATGAAGGGACAAGACAGAAAAGAAACTACCGAACTATTTTAGAAATATTGAAGATATATAGATGTAAATATTCTTAACTAAGTATTACTAAATGAAATTCAATAGCATTTTATAAAAAACCAAGATCGAGTAGGATTTACTCAGACCTTCAGGACTGTTTCAGTGTATGGCAATTATTCAACATAATACACTACATTAATTAGCTACAGAGCAAAGAAAAGAATACAGTTAACAGTGGAACAGAAAAATTGAGAAATTTGCATCATAAATTAATGGGCTTATCCACAAGCAAAAACTGTACTGTGATGTTCATAATAGCCTTATTTTAATAAGAAAGAAGTGGAAACATCTCTTAATAAATGTGCTTGAACATCCATATAGTGCATGCTATGTAATAATGCAGTCTAAATCTTGGTATGCACAACAACTGCTTTGCATTTCAGTAGCATGAGAGCAAGCAAAAAAGAAATTTGAAAGATAATATGTTTCATTATCCAACTTATGTAATATCCTTGAAATGAAATTTTTAAAAATAGAAGATATATTAGTAGTTCTAGGAGATCAGACGTGTGAAGCAGTGAAGGATGATGCTGAAATCTGAAACCATACTGATATGGGCATCTTTGCTCTAAAAAACTGTATATCTGAGATTTAGAACTACCAATACCAAATTTCTTTTTTTATATATTTTACTGTAATTGAGCTATTGAAGAAAACAAATGGGATGCACTTGGGCCTTACTGAGATTAATTTTCAATTCCTTGTGGACTTTAATTATTCGAATTAAGTTTATTTTGTCTGTTGTGGTTGTTGTTTCTGTTGTTGTTGTTAAGAGCCATTCACTTTGTAATACTGCTTTGTCTGCACTTCAACATGTCCTGTGTTTCAATTGGTTTTTCTGTACTTCTTTACAGAAAGAATTGTAAGTGTGTTATTAACCCTGTAAAGTATCTGAGCTAATACAGAAACTACGGCTCTCCTTGCAGGTGAATCAAGTTTGCATTTGCTAAATGAAACTTGGTTCTTTCTATTCATACATAAAGTTCTTCAGCTGTAAATATGAGAACATCACTGGAGAGTTTGCATGCAGGAGTTTAATTCTGTGGTCCTTATCTTCTAGGGGCTTCAGGATTTGGCATAAGATTCTATTTTATATGTTTTTGTCTTTGAAATTTGACTTTGAAAGTAATTTAGTCTCTTTAATTTCTCCTGAAGAGTTCAATACTAGTAGGAACTCTGTGTTTAAATGGAAGATTTATCTGTGCAATTACCGCAACAATCTCTTTCATGGACATATGAAACAATTGTTTTATTATATACATAGAAATAAATAAAGTATGATGTGGAATGGAAAGTTGAAAAATTATAGAAGTCACTGACCAGTCTTCATAATACAATGAGGTAGGTGAGCACATAAGGGGAGATGTTGGAGAAAAATCTGTAAACATCATTGTGTGCAGGAGCCAGAAGAGAGTCACATGAGTGAGATGATTATACCTGCATTTGGCTTTCTGTGCTTCTTATCATCATAATCTCTTGATACAGAAAGATGTTGCATCATTTTTCTCTCTAAAAAACTCATTAGTTGTGCTTCTTTGAACAATGTAACTTGGATGTAGTGAGGGAAAGGAATTCTGGCAAGTATTTCACCTTACTCAAATTGATACAGTAAAGAGCTAACCCAGTTGCTTCATAAATTCAGATGGTTTGCATGGCAACTTTAAGTCTCAGTGCTGAATCACAAAATATGTTTCATCATAAGAGTAGATATAGAATACAAATAGAATTGAAAATAAGTCATTTTGTGTATAGAAATTCTGCATATATTTCATTCAATCAGTAGAATGTTCGGTATTTTCTTTGGCTGCTAGATATAATAATAATCTTGATCATCAGCACTACTTGCAATTATACTGCAGAGGAACATATTCCTGTGATTGTACAGGCCAGATGTCGGTCTTAGAACTCAAACTCTCCAGTGTATGACAAGGACACATCTCTTTGAAGTCACGGTTTTTCTTTAATAGTGGAAAGGAACACATTTACCAAACAAAGACAAGAAAGGACTTGGAACATAGCCCACTGATCTAAGTGCCTCCCTGGCAAGCACAAAAACCAGAATTCAACTCCCAGTAGCGCATTCATGTTGGCCCAGAAGCCCTGGCACTGGGCAGCCCCTGAACCTGAGTTGGTGATGCATGCCTGTGATCTTGACGATCTCTGAGTCTGAGCTGCATAGTGACACCCTATACTAATGAATAAATAAATCGAGTTTTTAAATGCAATAAAGACAAAAAAATTATTACTGCAATCTGTGCTTCCTTGTGTCTTCCTCTCCCTTAATTCATTCATTTCTAAGAATGAAAGAATAACTCAAATGACTGAGAAATAATTCACATGTATGAACAAGGGTCATGCTACATGTCCAAATGCTATTTAATAGTTGTTTCTATGTAGATATGTTCAATTCCCATGCCAACAGTAGCTAAAATTATGTAATTCTAACTCAAAATAGACCATAATCTTCTAGTGATACTGTGTTAGCCTCATGCATAGATTCTTGTTTACATTCAGTGTTTCTTATATTCAAAGGAGGAAATTAGCGGCTCTTAATGTTGAGTTTTCTGTAATTTATAGGCAATATGAAAATTTACAATAGTTTTTCTTTACTGAATATCTCCTGCCCATGAAAATATTGGTGACTTGTGTAATTAAAATGTCAAACCAAACAGCTCAGCAGATTAAAGCGCCTGCTCAGGCACATGCAGGGGCCGGGAGTTTCATCCCCGGGCCTGCCACGCCGGTCCCGTCCCCGGGGCGCACTGAGATGGCAATTGAGACTGGGCGTGGTGGCGCGAGCCTGTAATCTCAGCACTTGGGAGGCTGTAAACAGGAGGATAACTCTGAGTCTGATCCATACAGTGAGACCCTGTACACCCTATAGACCCTGTCCTAAATACACAAAAAGAAAAATAATTGAACCAGAAGCAATCTGTTGTACAAATATCACAGCACAGTTAGAAGGCTATAAAAGGAATCTCCAAAATACTGTGCTTTTAACATGACAGAATTTGTTTCACCCTCAACATAAGAGACAAGGCAGATGATTTTATCCTTCCCTACTTCCATAGGGTTCACCTTCTTATGGCCAAATACTCCTTTTCCAATGTGGGTACGGAGTGGTCAGAAGGAAGAAAAAAATAAGAAGAACGACTGATTCTTCTCAGTGTAAGTCAAAACCACAATTTAATTCTCTATATTCCTTCTATCCATTTGTCAAGCCTAAACACATTACAAAATTGTTGAGAATTTTTAACAGATTAGTGATTTCTTAACTTATCATTACTATTTAATTACATGAGGAAGCATTAATCATTGGACAAGAATCACCAATCTCTAATTGAATGCCTGCCTGGATCTGCATTCATTACTTGGGACAAAGAGGTACTCACTATTTTTTCCCTTTATGTTTAGAAAGTGGCACAGAACCTGCTTCAGAACTCAAGCAAAAGCTATCTGGTGGCTGGCCAAGAAATGCATTGTTTCCCGTCCAATTTTTGCTGTTTTGTGTGTGACACAGGGCAAGGAAAGGTCATGCTGGTTTATGTGCATGATCTGTTCGTACATCACCAGCTATGTTCAGTTCACTAATTACTGCTAACATCTCAATTTGAGGAGGCAATTTTCTTGATTTCAATTACAAGCTGTGTTCTTCAATCTACTCTAATTATATTAAAAGGATATCTATATTTAAACCCTTAACTTTTATACCTATTTTTTTACACTTATTCAGAAGCCAGAAAGGAGGAAGGTATAATTAAATGACACTCCATCTCTAATACAGATTGAATTCTCTGGATTTAAGAATAATAGAGTAAAGTGGATGAAGTAGAATTGTTTTTCTAACCAAAAGATAAGAAATTTAATACAAGTAAGATTAGTTCATCCTCCTTAGTCATCTGAACCAGTTATAGATGGAAGAGCAGGCACTATATTTCTTTCTTTATCAATCCCAGAAGTTATTAACAAATACTTACAAAAATTCATTTGATATTCTGATGATACCTGTTGTCCTTCAGACTCCCAAATAGAATGGGACAGAATATTTGAGAATTTACTCACGGACTAAATGTGTACACCCAGGCAAATGTTAGCAGAGGATTTTTTTCCTTAAGTCGCTTAAAGTTATAGAAAAAGACAAATTTTCTAAAAGTATGACATCTTCTAGATAATAGAAAATAAAAAGCATCAGCAGCTTCATGAGACATGAGCATATCTTTATCCTTTGATGTCCTTGCCTGTTATTTCTTAACAAAAGATGATGGTTTCTGTGAATTGTATTCAGACTCTGAACTGCTTTATTTTCTAAACAACTGAGGCAATGTTGCTTCATGTTGTATGAAGGATTACAGAAGGGACTATAAAGCAAGCACTTACTGCATTGCTTGTATCAAAATATGTAATATAGTTTAGTTTCACTTCACATACAATCAAAATAAATTCCAATAAATCTAAGAATTTGTTTTACTCCAATTAATTTTAGCAAGTGCATAGCTTAAAATTTAGTATTATCAGTTTATGTAAAATCAATAGCTTATTACTATTCCTTGAATACTAGTTGAAGTTCAGTAAGTATTTGATAAATAATTGAATTAGAAAACATAAAAAGGTTGGCTAAATAATTTAAATAACTAAAATATTTTAATCAGAAAACCTAAAATGTATATGACTTTAAATTAATATACAAGAGAAAAAAAACAAAATTTTTCTGCTAATTATCTCTTATGTCCAGTTTAAACTATGTATTTATATTTGCTATTGAAAACAGATTGAGGGTACAATCCCATGTCTTGTCATTTTCACCATGATACTCAATTTCATAATAATGTTAGTATTTTGATGAATTAGCATTAAGTAAAAAGAGCTTCCATCTGAATTTGCTTGAAGAGTTAAAACTATACTTATATTTCATGAATTAAAGCAATTATATCTGAGGAAACATTTGTCTTTCTCTTTTCTCAAGCAGGACAAATATAAATAAGTATTTTTATTGTACAAAAATAATTCCTATTTTTTGGTGAACGAGATGATCCTGTTGAGATGGTTACCATTCATAAAAGCATTTCACTGACAGTGTATGATAGATTTCTGATTACATACCTGTTTGTCTTTAATTCCTGCTTGAATAATTTCTAGAGTTGTAAATTTACTGTGATTTCTTCAGCATATAGCCAAATAGCAAATATAATTCTCTACTGATAATATATTATAGCAAATATAGTTCTTGCTGTGCAAGAAAAAATTGTGTAACAAATGAACATGTACAAAGGAAAATTTGTAATGAAATAGAAGCCTGAAGAATCTATCCATATCATCAAATTCTCCAAGAAAAAATGAAGTTTTGAAAATAAACTTTGTGGGGCCGGGGAGATGGCTTGGCAGAATAAGTGTTTCCCTGGCAAGTGCAAGGGTCTGAGTTCAATCCCCAGTTCTGAAAGAAAAAAAAAAAAAGATTAAATAAATAAACTTTGTTACAGGTGGAAAAAAGAAGATAAAGAGTGTAACCAACATTATTTATGGGTTATGGGGCTTCAGATTAGGTAACCAGTAAATAAAGACAGAGATACAGAATAAGAAAATACAAGTCTGACTAAATAAGAAATTTTCTCTGAGAGACAGAAATCTAGCTAGTGAGTTCTTATAATTCAACTTTATTTATTTTTTGGTACCAGGGATCAAACTCAGGACCTTGTGCTTTCCAGTAGGTGCCTAAACCACTGTCAGGTATTAAAACATAGCATCGCTTTGTAACTCATAAAATTATCTAATTGTACTTTGTCAACCCTGTTAAAATTAAAACTATGCAAAAGTAAATAATGTTATGATAATATTACAGTAGGTAAGTGACTTTTAAAGAATCAGTATTTTATAAATGCAGTTTAAGCTTGATTCTTTTCAGCCAATCAAGGCAGCTCATGCTTGTAATCTCAATATTCTGGGAGCCTCAGATAGGAAAATTCTAAGTTTCACACCAACATAGGCAATTTAGTCACTTTGGGAAACTCCATTTCAAAATGAAAAAAGTAAAAAGGAGTGAACATGTATCTAATTGCAAAGTAGATGATCAATGTAGAAGCACTGTTAAAAAATAATTAAAAGATTCTTCCATTTTAATCTTCAGTTTTCAGTTAACTTCTTCAGTTATCATGCTTTTAAGACACCTTTTCCTATCATAGCCTCATGCTTGCTTTAGCAGCGTACATAGGACAATTGAACAGCTTTAAGCTATATTGCTACTTTAAAAATAATGTAGCTAATCATTTATGCAAAATCAGGAAAATAAGTTTTACTCACAATATTAATTTTAAATATCATATATATTTACTCAATGTTTTAGAGCTTTCCTTTTATATATGTTTAATTATAGGATATGTTGGTATTGTACAAAAACAATGCGGAATATACAGATAAAGATATATTGACCTCATCATGAGGACAATAAAAGCCAAAATTGACAGTGACATTTGCAGTAAAACATAGCTTTTCCTAAAATTGGCATTGAAACCCAAATAGGAAATACAAGACAGAATTTACAGATTCTTCCATTTGACCTAAGACTAGAAAAATTAATAGGCACTACTCCTAGTGAAGAGTTTAATTTGTAAGCTTTCCTATGCAAAACAGCTCATTTTTAACTAGTTGATTTTGCAAAGTGCTTACTAATGTTTTATGCACTAAAAATTAGTCATACAAATTTTATTGAGCAATTGATATTTTAACTAACTTAAAACATAAATTGTATATACCATGCTAAATACAATTTATTTTACCATCTTTAAAATATGTTAAAATATGTTACTTTATCAATTTAAAAATATATGTGATTGAATTATAAATTGGTGAAATTTTTAATTAGCTTAATCAAATCTTTCTAAAAAATACAAATAGATGAAAACACTACACAAATAAACTTAAATAAATAAAACACATAACTATACACAACTAATTTTCAATCAAACACACAAGAATTTAAAATATATAAAATTACAGTAAATAAATATTTCATCTTTTAATATAAAACATGAAATTAAATAAAAAATAAAGGTTTTATAGATTGGAAAAGCAACATTGATATTAAATTACATAATATGCAGAATGTTAAGAAATGACATTCAAATAATATATGTATCATATATTTATATTCACTTTCTTCTTGTAAAATCTTTCTGAGTGTTGGGTTCTATGATTCTGATTTCACTTTATTGGATTTAGTTTCTCTGTGGAAACTTTTTGAGGTGATTTTCTTAAAATGTTAATACGTTTATTAGTATGTGGTAAATAATAGTGTAATTTTTATTGTGGGTATTTGATACATGTACATGACACATGTTAATTATTTTTAAATTTTATATTCCCTTCCCTTTCTCCATTTACCCATTTCCTTGTCCTGTGATCCCCTTATGCTTTTAAGTAGATCTATTTCTCTGTTTCCTTATATTTTGCTTTTCGTTTTATTTATATTTTGGATTTCTTGCGTGAAAAACATTATTCAGTATTTAAGCTTTCCTGTGTTACTTCTCTCACTTAATATTATGTTTGCAAAGTGTATCCATTTTTCTTCAAAGTGTTCCAATATATCTTTCTTCAAGAAGCAGTAGTGTTCCATACATGTCACATATTCTTCATTCCCTTGTCTGTTGATGGATATGTAAGCTGCTTCCAAGATCTGGCTGCTAAGAACTTAATTCTTTATTATGCACGTATGACTTCAATATCATGTTTTAACTTTTCCAGAAGATAACTAAGGGGAGTAGTTGGGCCAAATGTAATTTTTACTTTTATTTTTAAAGGAGTCCCCATACTTGTTTCCAAAGTAGTTGTACTAATTTACATTCTTAGCAAAAAAGTAGGCAGATATTTTTCAACCACTGTTCCTTTAGCATTGGATGATACTTGTTTCGTTTGTTTGTTTCTTTCCTTTTCTTTTCTTTTTCTTCTTTTCTTTTCTTTTCTTTCTTTCTTTTACTTTTACTGGGATCTCAAAAATTCATATTTACCTTATAAGTAAGGTATAAACTTTGTATTCTTTTTATTTGCACTTTTCTAGTAACTAGCAGTGCTCAGTATTTTTTTTATGTTTCTGAGGCCTTTGTATTTCTCCTTTAGCTTTAATACCATTAATTCAAATAATATAGCACAGCAATCCCCTGAGAAACTTAAAATTTTACATTAAAAATGCAATTAATCATGTCCATTGTTCTCACTAAAATTAAGTCAGACTTCCGGTAAAAAACTTTGGACTCTTGGTCAAACATAAGGCAGCAAAAATGTTTGTAGTTCCATCTGTATCTTCTAATCTGTTCCACAGAATCTCAGATCTGCTTTCCTTCCAGTACCATGCTGATTTTATTACAATAACTTTGTAGTATAATTTCCAGTCAAGCATTGTTTGCTTTGTTTCTTGCCTTTGTTGATTATAATTTTTTTTCTATTCCAGATCTCTTTCAGTTCCAAATAAATGTTAGAGATGTTTTATCTAGCTCTGTGAAATATGTTATTGTACTTTGATAATAGTGGCATAAAATCTTTACAACAATTTTGATAAAATGTTTATTTTCATTACATTTTTCTTCCTACCCAAGAAGAAGGGATATCTTTCTGTATTCTGATATTATTTTCAGTCTCCTTTTTCAGAATTCTGTAGTTTTCAGTGTAGAGTATTTTATGGCCTTCATTGATTGAGTCCTAGGTATTGCCTTTCTTCTATTTTCTTTTTTTTTTTTTTTGATGTCACTATGAAATATATTGTTTCCTCAATTTCTTTATCAGTGAGATCTCTTCATACATGTACAAGAAGGCTATTGATTTTTACTGTTAACTTTGTATCCAGGTACACTACTTAATTCACTTATCAAATCTAGACATATTTTAGTGGAGTTTTTGGGGCCCTTTAGGTAAAGTAACATCATTTGAAATTTTGCTTCTTCTTTTCCTATTCTTATTCCTCTTATTTATCTCTCTTATCCAGCTGCTTTGACAAATGTTTCTGGAATTACATTGACTATGTGCAGTGGTAATGGACACTCTTGTCTCCTTCCTGATTTTAGAGTGAAAGCTTTCAGTTTTGGACCATTTAGTGTGACACTGGCTCTTAGTTTATCATAGATGTCCTTTCATCAAATTGAAGTAAAGACCGTTTATGCTGATTTTCTGTAGAATTATTTTCTTAACTTGAATGAGTGCTATATTTTGTCAAAAAAAGACTTTTCTACATCTATTGAAATGATCATGTGATTTTTTTTCCTTTTGGATATGCTGAACATTTATTGATTTACATATGTTGAAACATCCCTGTATCCCTGCAATTAATCCCACTTAGTTATATTCTGCATAATTTACTGCTTTCTGTTTCCTAACCACTTATGGATGATGTTTGCATCTACATTCATTACAGACACTGTCCTGTGGTTCTCTTTTTATGTTGGATTTTTCCCTGGTTTTGGATTCAGGGTAATGTTTGCCTCCAGGAATGAGTTTTGTTTTGTTTTAATTTGAAAGTGTTTGAGGACTGTTAGCATTATGTCTTCTCTAATTTTCGAGTACAACTCAACAGTGAATCCACAAGACGCTTGGTTTTTCTTTAATGGTAATGTTTCAGTTGCATTTTCATTGTCATTAACTGATGTTAGGTAATTCAGAATATTGATACCTTCTTGATTCAACTTTGGTAACTGATATATGCCTAGGATTCTATCTTTTTCTTTTGTATTTTCTGTTCTAGGAGAATATACAATATACATATGGATAATCTTCTGAATTTACACAGAATCTGTAGTGACTTCACCTTTTCCATTCCTCATTCTAATAATTTTAGTCTCTTTATTTTCACAATATTGGCTAAAGTTAAATTTTACATATTCTTTCCAGGAGTCAACTCTTAGGTTCATTAATTTTTCTATTGTTTTCTTAGTTTCAATTGCATTAATTTCTGCTCTGAGCGTTATAATTTTCTCCTTTCTGTGGCCAGTGGGCTTGACTTGTTCTTCTCTTTCTAAGAGTTTGAAATACAATATTAAGATATTCATTTTTGCCCCTTTTGTTTTACTAACTTGAGAATTCACTGCTATAAATTATCCTGCTTTCAGTGTGTCCCACATGTTGTGGTACATTGAATCCACATTTTTCTTTTACTTGTTAATATTGCTTAATTTCTTTTAATTGTAGATATTATTTAATTTCATATTTAATTTTCTCTGTGACCCACTGGTTGTTAAGGAGAGTATTGTTTAATTTCCACATTTTTATGGCTGGTTCCTTTTGATGGTTAATTTTCTCTTTCATTGCACTGTAGTCAGATAATATTACTACAATAATTTCAATTCTCTTGCATTTACTTAAGCATTTTCTGCATGCAAGTATGTGGAATGAGAGAGCTAGGACATGGGTACTAGATAACTTTTATTTCCACTTTAGAGAATATCTCATGTGCAGCTGAGAAAAATATGTACCATGGTGTTGTTGGGTGAACATCAACAAAGTCCACTTTTGTCACAGATTTGGTTCAGCTCTGATGTGTCTTTACTGATTTTTGTCATGCTGAGCTTTCTATTTGTTACATGGGAATATTAAAGTCCACTCTTGCAATTATGTTATTGCTCATGTGATTTTTCATGTATAAAGATAGTTGTCTTATATAACTGAACGCTCCTTTATTTGAAGCATATATATTTATGTTTCTTATCAATTCCTCTTGAAAGTCTTCCCTAACAAGTATGTAGTGACCTTCTTTCTATCTTTTGATGATTATCGGTTTGAAGTTCACATACTAAAAACAATATGTACCCCTGCTTTTTTCTGGCTTCCTGTTGCATGGAGTACAGTTTTCCATTCTTTGACCTTCAGGCTATGAATATCTTTTGGAGTTAAATGTGTTTCTTATATACAGCATATTGTTGGAACTCATTTCTTGATCCATCCTTCAGTCTGTTTCTTTGAATTGGCAAGTTGAATCCATTTGGATCAATGGTTATAAATGATATGTATTAGCTTATGTTTGTCATGGTATTTTACTGTTATTGTTTTTTTTTTCCCCCTCTGTTTACTTGCTTTCCCTGCCTGAAAGTTTGTTTTTATTGTTGTTCTTGGAATTGTGGTCATTTTTATATCGCTTCATAGAATCTTTTAGCATACTTTAAAGGGTTTGTTTGGTCATCATGAATTTTTCACTTGTTCTTTTTCATGCAAGTGTCTTATGTCTCCACCAACTTTCAAAAATAGTTTTGAGGTGACCAACAATCTGGGCAGGATGCTGTTTGAATAGGGACTTGAAGTACTTCACTCCCAGCTCTTCATGATCTGTAGTTTTATGGTAAGAAGTCTTCTGTGACTCTGATGGGCTTTCATTTATAGGTAATATGTCATTTTTTCTAACAGCTTTTAATGTTCTGTTCTTGGTCTGAATTTATGGGATCTTGATTGTCTGGGTGTAGGTTTATTTTACTTATGGTTAATATGGAGTTATATGTCTCACTTTTCTTTACATCATATTATTTCACCATGCTTGGGAAATTTATTATTACTTTTGTAAAGTCTCCTTTGGGATTAGTGTTGACTCCTGCTTTTATTGACTCCAATTAGTCTCATGTTATTTTTCCTTGCATTGACTTGCACCTTTTCAATCTTTGATTGTTGATCTTTTGTTATTTTTCAACAGATCTTTCCTTTCATGGTCTTTTGCTGAGATCCTGTTTTCAAATACTGAATGTCTTTCATTATTTGCATTCACACTATATTCTCAGCTTTCCATAAAATTTTTAATTTTCCAGATATCTGTTTGAATCTGTTTCCTGCATTTACTTCTTTCATATAATGATCATGGTTCAACCTTTTTCCTATCATCATCTATGTGTATCTATCTCTCCTTTAGTTTTGCTGATCAATTCCTTTATGAAAGGTGACATTTCTGTATTTTTTAATCTCAGAAATTATTGCTAGTCTTATTTCACTTTTACAGTTTTAGTTAGATAGGTCTTATTTTAACTTCATCTTAACCATCCGGCAGAAAAGTGTAACAAAGAGGAATAAAAAGTAGAGCTATATTAATATGCTGAACTGTAAAGCTCTCAAGTCAACAACTTCAGGATTTCCTCAGTTCAGTTGCTACCATTTCAGAAATGTTAGGTATGTGTCTTCCATTTTCCTCTACCTCTTTGTCTCCTGGATTTTTTCTGCATAAGCTGGTAGTTTGAGCTTTTGTTTCAAGATCTCATTCCCTATTTTAAAAAGTTTTATTTTGTTTTGTTTCTGTATTATTTTGAGTTTTTCTATTTTTTTCAGCACGTAGCTTATTATTAGTATCAAATCTTCTCTAGGCAATATTTGTCTTGTATGCATAAGAGCTTCTTGGTTTGTGTCTGTCCTGAGGTCATACTTTTTCAATTAATTATAAATGAGATATTAGTGTATGTCTAGCTCAGCTCCTGTTCTTTTTTTGCTGGTGTGTGGTGAGGTTATTACCCCAGAACTTCCCAGTAATAAGATAGAAGTAAGAACAACTGATGAAAACTCATATGACATTCAAACTAAAGTAATATAATTAGCACTGACAATAACATCATGCATAGTTTAGAAACTGACAAACTCATCATGTCACTCAGTGGTATCCCCAACTTTCTGATCAAGGAGACTATGGGGCCAAAGAGCAAAGTGATCGAAGATACATAGTTTGCCTAAGGAAAGTGATCTAGAGAGAAAAAAAGAATTCTCTCAGGCTTTCACAGAGAGCAAATTGGTCAAACAAGAGCTGGTCATCCAGATGGCTGACACTGACAAAGGATGCACAAGGTGCTGTAATCCAGGGTAAATCCTGAGGGGACCTGACTGATCTGATCAGATAACAAAAGTTGCATTTTTAGTTAGATAAGTCTTGCTTTAACTTCATCTTAACCATCCAGCAGAAAAGTGTAACCAAGAGGTATCAAAAGTAGAGCTAGATTAATATGCTGAGCTGTAAAAGGCTCAAGTCAACAACTTCAGACAACTGCCAATTGTGCTGATAACTCACTACTATTATGGACTATTGGGTTATTTTGGCTTAATAATAACAACGGATTATTTCGCTGAATTCAGTTACTACAGTATTAGGACTGGCGTCAAGTATGAACAGATCCTTTAAAGGCTTCTACAACTATAGCTTCTCTAACAGCAATAGAACACCCATCTCTGACCAAACAAAACAAAAAAGGGGGATATAAATAAAGGACCATTTTGTAGTGAAAAATATATATATGTGTATACAAAACAGTTGCAATTGATATACAGCTACTTTCTCTTATACTTCAATGAGAAGAAAGGTTTGTACTAATAGTGTTTAAACAAGGTATCATGTCTACATCTTGTCCTCTGAATAACTGCTACAAAGATCAATATGCAATGTATTAATTATTGTAACTTTCCTACTAACTTGTTTTGAAACTGTTTCATTGCCAATTTATTTTTTTCTCATTAAAATATATTTTTAAAAAGGGAACTCACAAACTGTGATAACTATTTACTTTATACCTTTAACCTTAGAATGAAAACCTACAGCTATGCAATAGAACCAGTCACAAATTGGGAACTTGCATGAAAATATTTATCCTTGATTAGTGGTTTCACACTGGAGTGGGGAAATTTAAGAGCAAAACAGTGATAACTGAAAATAAAGAATCAAACAGAGATAATTGAAAATAAATAAAGTTGAACTAGGCTGGGGGAATGAAGAATGATAATTTGGGAACCCAGAGAAGAGAGTAGAAGAGAAAGAAAGGAGTATGAAAAGGATTATTGAAATAGAACCAAAAAAGATTAGAAAGACTGTTCACTCATGAAAATACAATGAGGTCTAAGGAGGTAAATTGAAGAAAGGGGGAAAGGAGACAAATGGGCTAGAACAAAATTATTGGTAGAACAAAAGCAAAACAAAGGAGGAACAGGAGCAAGAAACAAACTACAAAACAAAAATAGAGGAGAAGCAAAATAAAATAAAATAAATATCTGGTGTCCACTAACAGGCTAAAATTTCTGGATAAACAGTGCCAAGTGTACCGTAATTTGTGCTGGATATGGGGCTGATCTTGCCTCTCCCCATGTGGGGGGTGGAGTTGGAGTCCTTAGCCAGGGCTTTCTGTGTACCCCTTAGTGGCCTTCCACTCCCTCCTGCGTTTCACTTGCTGACATCTTTCTCCTAGGTGTTGTGCTGTTTTCAGACTGAGGCAGGGTCTGTTCTCAGTCCAGTGCACTTCGGCTTCCCCTGGCCCTTGCTCGGCCTTCTGCGCTCTTCTTTGGTTGGCAAGGCTCTGCCCCCTTAGGTTGCTTATTGCAAGGTGGGGTGAGATGCTGTGATATAGTCTGGCCCTCTGCTTCTGCTGCTGTAGTCTTGGCTGCTCAGATTTAATTCTCAATCCTTTCCTCAGGAGGCATGTTAACTTGCCACTCATTGTTTTACAAATTCCTTTGCCACCATCACCCACCTCTGCTGTCATCTGTAAATTTCTAGGGTGAGATGGGGAGTGAGAGGGGTGCCTTACTGCTCCCACCCCTGTCAGCATGGAGACAGCCTGAGACTGCACCATCCTGAGGTGCCAGGGTACTTAACTCCCGTGCTCCTGTACTCACAAATCATTGAAGAGGTTTAGCTGTACCATTCCCCATGCATCCTTCTAGTCTTTAATCTATTCCTGGACATTCCAGTTAGCACTTTGGTACACAGAAGGAATGGAAAGACCATAAATTGGAAAAAGAAAGATAGAAAAAGTTATGTAATGTAAAAAAAGAAAGAAAAAGAAAAAAACTGAAAGGAACCTGCTAATTTTCAGGAAGGGAATATTTCCTGTTAGCAGAATTTACTGCTGGATTATAGTATCTTCTTTTAAGAGAAAGGCAGAAGAGGAGTGAAACCTTATATCTCAAGTCTATCATACATGGCTTTATTTAGACCTACTATATTAATTTCTTCTTCTTTTTCTTTTTCTTCTTCTTCTTCTTCTTCTTCTTCTTCTTCTTCTTCTTCTTCTTCTTCTTCTTCTTCTTCTTCTTCTTCTTC
>PVKA01005995.1:0-56805 GCA_004027165.1 Ctenomys sociabilis | reverse complement strand
TCCTCATCCTCCTCCTCCTGCTTCCACTTCCTTCATCTTCCTCCTCCTCCTTCTTCCTTCTCCTTCTTCTTCCTCCTCCTCCTTCTTCTTTTTTTATTCTTCTTTTCTTCTCCTTCTCCTCCTCCTTTTTCCTCTCCTCCCCCTTCTCCTCCTCCTTCTTCTCATCCTCCCCCTCCTACTCCTTACCTTTCCAATCATGGCAGGCATTCATTCTGATCTGGTTACCCACCAGCAGTGGAGAGGATTCACAGGTCATTTTACTAAGGCCTTTATCTGTGATTGGCTTGATCTATTCATCCCTTATATTAGATTGATTTTTAATTGCAGGGTGAGTGTCCTTCTATTAAAGTTCTCTTAGTAGATCTAAATGAGGCTCCACCTGGCCATATTATCTCCAGGTTATCAAATTTTTGAGCTTTGTCATTTTTTTTGAAATTACAAAATTTTATAAGATCGTATTTAGGAGCTGCATTTGTGCAATTGGTTTGAGCAGAGTACTTGTACAGATAATATTTAAATAGCTTTTTCATGCCTTTTCTGTTGTTATTTCTGTAACTTTTTTTTAAGAAAAAGTGTTTTTTAAGCTAAACTATTTTTTCTGTATTAAAGTATTCCCTGTATATAAGTATCCATTTCCTCCATTACTTGCCTTCCCCATCTGAAAGTTTTCTCCTACAAGTCCGTTTTTCAAGATACCTCAGGATTCCAATCTCCCAACCATTAATATTTTCTCTGTCAGAGGCTGCTTCAGTCTCATTTCTCATTATGACTCTTTATTTATAACATAGATTTCATCATTTATATATTTAACCAGAATAGCTGTAATAATTACTGCACTGTTTGAATGGTGAATAAACTCCAAGATGCTTACCAGTCCTCATAGGCATTCTACTGTGGTCAACAGGGCTATTCTTCACACTCGACATTCAATTCTGTCAGAATTTTACCATCTTTTAACTATTATTTGGAGCATGTGCTGTCCAAATTTTCCACAGCTAAAGGCAACATAGCCAGGAAAATAATACATACCTGAGTGGCACATGGTTCCATCCTTGCTTATGCTTTTCCTTTGGATCACAGCATACAACGCCCTGCTCTGCACTGGTGTCATGATCTTCTGCATGCTCTGAGGAGAGGAACCTGGACTTAGATGAATGCTCGCAGGGCATCCCACAACCCAGTTTCAAGTAGTCCATACTTGGTCCACTCTGTCTGAGCTGTTGTGAGAGAAGATAATACAAAATGGAACTCAATTTGTGGCACTGAGTTCATGAGCATGATGTTTTGATGAACATTGCTGATTTTTGGTCTTTGTCACATTTCATTGACTTGTCTATACCACAGCCAACGTAGTCAAAATACAATGAAGAAGAAGAGAACAGGGGCTGGGAGAACAGCTAAGTGGAATAAGTGCTTCCCTGGCAAGTGCAGGGGCCTGAGTTTAGTCCCCAGTTCCACCAAGAAGAAGAAGAAGAAAAAGAAGAAGAAGAGGAGGAGGAGGAGGAGGAGGAGGAGGAGGAGGAGGAGGAGGAGGAAGAAGAAGAAGAAGAAGAAGAAGAAGAAGAAGAAGAAGAAGAAGAAGAAGAAGAAGGGAACAGATAAAGTGCAGTAAATATTTCTATTTATATTCAAGAAAAAAATAGATGGCAGAGTCACATTTCCAGCCACAAAATATGAAATAAAAAATGGATAATATTGTGTGAGTTTGTTCAGTTTTATTATTTTGGTAAGTTGCTTGTTTATTTTTCATCTTGACTCCATCCTCCATTACTCACTTAAATAATTATTTTCCTTTGTTTGCTTTACATCATTCATGGTTACATTTGAAGAGATTTTCTTCTGTTTAGGAACTATAAAAATTCATCATCCTTGCTATTATTCATTAAAGTGTAGAAGTTCAAAGAGTTTTGTTATTAATTATTTTGCTATGTAAAGTTTCATTCTGAGAGAGAAGATGAAAGAAATTTCCTTCAGTTCTTAATATTCACTAGTCATAGATTACTATGCATATTTTATTTTATATCAAGTTATCTATCCATTTTTCACCTATTAATTGATTTCCTAAAATATATTTTAAAGTAACATGAATACCAGCATATGTCTTCCCAGATAATAAAATATATATCATTGGATTCAGTTAAAATATAATGTAAATTTTTAAAATAAAATCTCTGTATTACTGGTATGAAATTCAATCCCTTGTTATTTTGCTGAATTTGGAAAACTATGTGTGCCTGTATGATTCAAAATCATTACACAATATTTTTACTACAACAAATCACGTTATGACTGAAATTCACCACATCAATTGTTGTAGAAACAGTCACTGTTCTGTCATCATTCATCATATACCTATATTATGTGTCCTATAAATTTATATCAACATACAATCCCTTGTTCTTTTATATAAATGTCTATTTAAAGATACTGTGTTCTTTGTTTTGTTCCATTTCACAATGCTGGGAGTTAAGATGGTTACGCTGGTCAAGGATATCACTATAGTTCTTGAATAATACTTTAAATTCTGCATGCCATTGTATGTATCATTACTCTGGCCCTTTGTGTAAATAATATGCTTGTTTAACTTTGCTTCTTCTAATATTTTAGTTTTAGTGATTATAAATTAACATCTCTGTATATGCTTGTATAAATTTTATATCTAGGAGTTGAATTGTTGCATGATAATATAACGGATAGACAATTAGGTTGATAGATGGGTAATCAGTAGATAGTTACACCTTTAGTTGTGATTTGAATAACCTTATTGTGATTTTTAAAAAATGATAACTATCACCAACAAAGGGATCTGCACTAAAACCAAGAAGTGATGTTTGAAGTAAAGACTTGAACTCCCCGCAAAAAGAACTGCAGCCACCCTCAGTGACAGAGAGGACTGAAATCCACAGAAAATGAGAATACCTGAGTTCTTATCAGAAAAATCAGGACAACCCACTTCTCGAGGAGAGTCAACCATCACCATCTTCCCCTGCAGTTCTTCTGCTCTGCCATTAGCAGCAATCCTCAGGTGGGCCTACCGTACCCAGAGCCACGCTGATCCAGCTATGCTGGGCACTACAAGATGCCCCCTTAGTTCATCCACCGCAATGTCTAAACTCCAAGGTCGTTTTTTCACAGGAACAAAGAACTGATGATTGATGGTAGATGCTGCAAGGGCAAATCTGCTCCATAGAGCCCTCTACCAAGCTTACCAAAGATGTTTTTACCTAGAACTTGAAACTCATGTAATAACTCATTAAGGCAGGAGAGAAATTGGAGTATGAGAAATAGGGGGAAAAACAGACTCAAGCATTTTAAAGAAAGCTCTAGATTGATTATCTGAAATGGTCACTAGAATCTTTCCTTCACTGCCTCTCACATAACAGGAACCCAAGATTTCCATTCCATCAAACTTAACAATTTACACTAGAATAAAAAAATAATAAATTCTTTACTGATTTCATACACCTGATATCTAATTACATATGCATGACTTGTACAAGTATTCTTTTAAGATGCCATTCTTTAACAATAAAAGAAGTGAAAAAGCACTTACAGTGACCAGGGCCAGATTAATTTAACTTTCAACAGGTACCTAATATTGTAAGGGACATATATTATTATTTTTAAGTGATTTTCCACAAACTAATGAAACCAGATTAAAAATAATTTGCAGCACATAAAGCCAAACATCAATCATATATGTGGAAATGAGACAGGTCTTTAAATGGACTTGACTTCCCTTTAAAACCAGAGCTAGCTCTTCTTTGTGGACAAATAGAAGCCAAAATGAAATTTCATGAAGCATAAGAAATTGAAAAAAAATTAATGAAGCTTTCAGCGTTCACACCTTGTCTTTCCTGAAGTGAAAGTTGGTCTCATTCAGAAGTCTGTTGGGGTCATTTGGAAAATGGCTTTTATTTGTTGCAAGTAGTATTACTTCTTATCTGTCTGTGAAGTGATGTATCCTGTGATTGCACAGAGCATCTTCTTAAAGTCTTGTTTGTTCTTTCAATTTAAGTATGATGGCCTGTAATTTTCATTGCTCCAAACATATTTTGTTGTATTTGGTGTATAAAGTCTTCAGACAATGAAAGGTGTTTGTTTATCAAACACTTTGGCCCCAAGGTTTTAACTTTCAGTGATCACACCTTTTTGCATAGCCGCATGTGTCCTCACAATAAAAAAATCCAGGTTTGATTTAAGAAAGTTAAACAAACTGCTCAATGCTATTTGAAACTCCAAAAAGTTAACATCTAGAGAGAAACAAAAACAGTAAATTGGAAAAGGACCAGCCCTCGCAGGGGCTGAAGCTCAAAGTTTATCTCTCAGTTTGGATTAAATGGTCCCTCAGGTGCTGGCCCACTAACACAAGGGACCCCAAAAGCAGACTTACATTAGACGTTTGGTGAGGGGAAAGAGCTGAGTGCGATGGCACTTATTATAATCTCAGCTACTCAGGAGGCTGAGGCAGGAGGATGGTCAGCTCAAATCTGGCCTGGCAACTTGGCAAGATACTGCCTCAAATTAAATAAATTAATAATAATAATAATAATAATAGGAGGTGACAAAATAGCTCAGCAGACTAAAGCTAATGCTTAAGCAAGCTTAGGCAAGTACAGGGACTGTGGTTCCATCCTGGCACCCTATGTGGCTCTGGCCCCACCCCCAGCATGCTGAGCTAGCTAGAGTCCAGCAGTGGCAGCACATATCTATAATCCCAGGGCTGTGGAGGCTGAAAGCAAGAGATTCACCACAAGTCCGAAATATCTAATGAGATCCTGTATCAACCAAATACATAATAGTAACAATAGCAACAACAACAATAATCATAATAATATTGAAAGTCCTGGCAATGTGCTTTGGTGGTGGCGGCCTACCAAGCATGCCTAAGAACTTGGATTTAATCTCTAGGTTTGGGAGGAAAAAGGTTTCACTGATGTCACAGAGGAAATGCAAAATAATGCAATTTAATGGGCTAAGTGTGTATGTGGAAAACTTTAAACGTCACCATGACGTGACAATTTAAGCAAGAGCACATTTCAGGTAAATCACACCTATAAAGAAGATTCAATAAAAAGTACTTTTATCACTTCATTGTTTGACAAGGTAGAATAATGTGTTTGCTCTTTTATTTTCTGCGCTACTAGGAATTGCACTCGGGCCTCTCCCGTAGGATTACACCCACAGGCATTTTAAAGTGATGTGCCTATCACTTTTGATGCAGGGTCCTGCTGAGTTTCTAAGTTAGAAGGCTGGGCAAGAGCTCCTGCTCCTCCTGGTGCCGCTTCCCAGAGGCCTAGCATTGTGGGCATAAGCCAGCATCCCCAGCTATTTACTCAGTTGCATTTTTTATTTTAAATTTTTATTAGAATTTCAATATGTTCGCAGTACACAATGATTATAGTCATTGTAGGGAACTGGCAGGCTTAGCATATCTCAGTTTTATTTTTCCACTCTCTCATATTTTGGAAGCATCAGATGAACTTATTTATCCTTTAGGTTTTATAAAGTTAACTATCATGCATACAGAATAATAAAAAAGCATAAAACATACAATAATTACAGAAAATCATTCAGATATATTATTTGCTCTTAAACAAACAAAGATGCATCTAATAGACATATTTAAATTAAGAACATCTGCTCAACAAAGATGTAAGAAATGAATGACAAAGGAAGCTGCATTAGGAAAAAAATATATTATTAGTTATATGTAAGCACACTTTCTAAAAAAGCAGAAGAAAACCCTAATCTTTGGCAAATGCTTTACAAGAAAACCTTTCCAAATGGCTGGTGAACATAAGGCAATATTAATGCTCAGTGAGTTATCAGTTGTCATTTTTCATGTACAATAATTTTAAGAGAAAAAGTAATTTTGAGCATCATGATGATGCAGGGATTATTACCAATCTCAAAAGGAAATTGTGATCTTCACTGATCTTTGTGCAGATCAATGAAGTTTTCTGTCCTGGATGGTTGAACAGGTTTATTTCTCAGGTGTTCTCTGTTCAAGACAACTTTTGATCTTTGCTTGAGGACCTTCCATTGGCCACCAGGATGCCGCTTTTCACAAGGCATCAAGCTGGGTAAATGTCCCGTCCAGCGGGTCAGTCAACAAGGGTCACCTGGGAGAGGAACGGGGAATGGAGGAGGGTACAAAGGACAGGAGACACGAGAAATGGAGACAAGACAGGATTCTGATCAAGTCTCGTTTATTCAAGGAAGCCACACGGCTTTTATAGCAGGGGGAGAGGAAGTCAGTGTCACCGATGACTTGGGCATACTAAGGCAATCTTATAGGCTAGAGGCACTCATGTGATCCTCTGGGGAAGTATGCAGCGGGAAGTCATGACATGGCAGCTTTGCAGGAAGAGAAACCTATTTCCATAAGAAAATAGAGGCTCCAGGGCTATCGTGCCTCCCACAGCTAAATGCAGGGTTCATCCATTTTTCCTCATGTTTTAGAGATGAGCATTTATACTTTCCAATACTTCAGTATTTCTCCACTATTATTTCCTAAATTTAAAAATTTTAAATGTATGTAAATGTATTCACAATTTAAAAAATGCATTCTAATCATACCATAAATCTGGTAATCACATAAATCTCACTAATTTTTAAACTATTCTTTTCAACTCATTTAACAACAAAGATCTCTTGCAGCAAATTAAAAGGGATAAACCTACCAGAGCTTTCCTTTCATTTGCTGTCTTTCACTCTGTTCCAAAATCAAATGCCTTTAACTGTCAGTTAAGAAATTAAAGCAGAAATTTTCCATTGTCTATGTCATTGCTAACATTTGACTCAAAAATGAATACTGCCTGAGTTTCTGCTGTAGATATCTATTGCATCACAATTCTCAGAGATGGATTTATTGAAAGCCGAGGACTATTACAAAAATTCATTACAAAAAAGAAACCTATTGCGGCCTGAAAACTAGCTGCAAGCAGGCACAGGGACCAAGGTTCAATTCCCTACAGTGATGCCCCCACGGGAGGGGGGCTTGCTGAGATGGCAATTGAAACTGGGCATGGTGGTGCACCCCTGTAATCCTAGCTCTTGGGAAACTGTAAAGAGGTGGATCACTATGAGTCTGGTCTAGTAATGAGACCCTGAATACCTATAGACCCTTCCCTAAAACATAAATAAATAAATTCATACTGTTCTTTCAAATTTTATTTGTTTCATAAATCATGCATTACACAAAATTATGGAATATTTTATTATTAATTGAGTCATTGCTACTATACATTCCATGCTTTTGTAATAATAGCCTATGAAATAAAGAAGACTGGATGCAGGAAAATGCATGGGACTGTGGAACGGATCTTCTGCTCATGTCCTTCTACATACACAATTTGCTTTGCTAGATAATAAATGTTGTAAAGGGTTAATGTAAAAGTAATGTGATGAGTTAATGTAAAACTAAATGTAAAAAAATTACTCTGCTCAACTTTCTGTGACCCTGCTTCCTTGTAAGACTGCAAGGAGGCTTGGTGTACCATTGATAAATCATCAGTGGACTGGGAGTTCCCAGGAAACAATCCTCCCAGAAAACTTGTACTCTGAGTAATGGTCACACTGTCCCTAAAGGTACTGTCCTATGTTAAGTGACAAATTTGTTTGCCAAACAGGATGCAGTTTCTACCTTTAAAACCTCTGTACTTCTAAGACTACTGGCCATTTGTTCGCTCCTGCATGAGTATGGTCTAGCAGTCCCCAGCCCGGTAATAAAGACTCATATTTAAATTTTTTTTTGGACTCACACCTGGTTTCTATGTTGAGAACCCATAACAGGTGTCCCTTCTGTTTTTCTCTTCTTTGACACGTGACTCCTGAAGATGGAGGTTAAGAAGTTTTACCATGTTTTATACTTCACTTCTCTTTTAATAAGATTTTGTATGAAAGGCACAAATCTGGGCAGTGGTAGCAGTCTTTGAAGGCAGAAAGTTAAATGTTCAAATAGAAAGCATGCATTGTGTGGACCTTGTTGTTCTGAGTAAGACAAACCTAATGCAAGAATGCGTTTTTTAAAAAGGAAAACTGAAAAAGTTGAAATAATTATTGAATTATATTGTTTGACTTATTGTAAATTGTAGGAGACACTTCCTGGTCCTCGTCTCAGTCCAAGAAACCAATATTTGTAATCCAAAAGTTATGTTATTGGAATCCCATCAAGCTGATTCCAATCTACCAATTTCCATGCAACCCATGGCGAAAATGAAGACACTAAATTATATTTTTAATCATCTGGGAGTTGAGGGGCTCTAAGTCCTGCCATGACATGGCTTTCCGGAACCAAGAGGGTGACCCAGGACCTCACCGGTTTTTATTCAGTGGGGGAGTGGCTTGAGGAGGATTGACTGAGAATTGTGGGAAGTAGGTGACTACTGTGAGCTGAGCTAGGTGGGGGGCCTACATTTACCTCTGCCATATGCAGAGAGGATATGCAGAGAGAGTAATCTGCATTATATAGTATTTAATGTTTTGGGAAGTCTAGGGCTTCAGCTTTGATGTAGTCTTTCAAGCCCCAGGAAGTCATAGCCTCTATGTCAAGGCTCGATCCCAGCTGGCAGCACGGAGCATTAGCTCTACCATCCTGTCTCCACCCAGCTCACATTAAGGAGCAGCAGGCTTACCAGGGAAACACACATGCCACCTTCAAAGACTATCACCAGCACCTCAGCTAGACCAATACACATTGCTTAAGGCCAATTGAAGGATAAACAGAAGTCCTAGCCAGCTCTGTACATAACGATATGAGGAAATAGGATCAGACTCAGTCAAAATGGAGACAGTCGCTTTTCTTTCAAGGAGACTGCTGAGGTGGTACCCCACAATAAATAGCATATTTTAAAGGGGCTGGACTGGTAAGATAGCTCAGTGGATTAAGCATTTGCTTTGGCAATCACAGGCCAGTGTGCCAAGCCTGGTCCATACTTCTGGCCCTGCCCCAGAAATATGATGAGCCAGTCACTGAGTCCGGGCATAGTGGCTTATGCCTGTAATCCTAGCATGGGGGAGTCTGAAAACACCAGGGTCACCATGAGTCTGATCTGTGTAGTAAAACCCTGTGCTAAATATATATATGTGTTTTTTAGAAAAGGAGGGGGGAATTGAGTATACATTCTACACCATGAAAGCTTACATGGCAAAATCAAGGTCCTAAGTTCAAATCCAAGTAAATAAATTTTACTTTACAGCAAACATTAAAACAAAAATGCATAACAAGATAAAAGAATAATAATAATAGTTAATACATTGCATATAGTTTCCTTTAAGGTAGTTAGTTACTCAGAGTAAAAGATACAGGCATGAAATTATTCACTTAATATTAGCACAAACCTCCCCTTTCTATGAAACAAGAGATTGTTATAGTACAACTAACTTGCATTTTTTCTCCGTTTTCTGTTCTTTTCCTTCTTTCTCCTATATTTCTCTTTTTGTTTTAAACAATTTCTTTCCATTTCACTATATCTATTGTACTCTTCAAGTAGAATAACTACCCCTGATTTCTCTGGATTCTTGTTGCATAGAATATTGTTTTACATCCTTTGGCTTTCAGGTTATGAATTACTTTTTAGTTACATGTAATGTGGTTCTTGCATATGGCAAATTGTAAGTATTTTCTTGATCTATTTTGTCAGTCTGGTTTTTTTTTTTTTTTTTTTTTTGATTGGTAAATTGAGACCATTTACATTGACAGCTATAACAGGTGTGTATTGTATTGACTTACCTTTGTCACATTATGATCCTGTTGGCTTCCTAATTTTCCCCTTTGTTCAATTGGTTGTCCTACTTGGTGGTTTTATCTTTGTTATTGTTGTCCTCAGAATTGTGGTCATTGTTATCTCTGTCTAGATATCTTTCAGTACACCTTGAAGGGTTTGTCTCGTGTTCATTAATTTCTTCAGGCATTCTATGTCATGGTGGTGTATTATTTCTCCATTAATTTTGAAGGATAATTTTTCAGGGTGCATCAATCTAATTCTGAATTTTTTTGAAGTCTGGAAATGCTTCACTCCAAGCCCTTCTTGACTTGAGGTTTTGTGTTGAGAAATATGTCAGGATTCTCACTGGCTTTCCTTCATAGATGATTCATTTCTTCTAATAATCTGTTCTTATTTCAAATTCCTGGAATCTTGATTATTATATTTGGCTATTTGGTGTCCCATGTGCTTCACTTATCAGTATCTCATATTCTGTTCTCAAGCTTGGGAAATTTTCTGCTATTAAGTTATCAAATAGTCTTTTTATGCCATTTTTTATTGACTCCTGTATTTTCATTGACCCCTATCAATCTTATATTTTTTCTCCCCCCAAAGAAATCTTACAACTGTTAAATTGCTATTATCTGATCCCTTTTTATTTTTTAATTATTTTGATTTTATTTTGAACAGTTAAAAGCAGAAACAAAGAAAGAAACGGTAACACACAACAATACATATGTTACAGAATTTCAAAACAAGAATAGGAAATTAACAGTGATTGGTATAATACATATTTTTATCATTGAATCTATTCAGATTAACAGATATAGTAATGCAAGATTGGACAAATGATTAAAAATTAATGCTTGCTTTCAATAAGCCTTGACTTAATTATTTTCATTTACTTACTTTTTTTTTTTTAAGTATTTCATACAGGGTCTACAGCGCCTTACTACACAGATCAGACTAGAAGTTGTCCTCCTGTTTTTAGCCTCCCATGCACTGGGATTGTAGGTGCACACCACCACGCCCAGCCTCAATAGTCATCTCAGTGTGCCCAAGAAGTAGGGCTGGCACAGCACACCAGGAATCGAACCATGGTCCCTGCAACTGCCTAAGGAGGAGCTTTAATCCACTGAGCTACCTAGCTGGCCCTCTTTTCTTTTTTAGAGGCTATATTCATAAATGAAATAAAGCAGACACAAATGTGTAAATATTGGATTGTATCCCTAGTGTAAGAACCTGAAAGAATGAATAAAATCTGATAGGTATAATAGATTTGGTGAAATGGAAGGAGACTGAACATGTGAACATGAGGATCAAACAATAAGGATGAGGGCAAGGAGAAAGAACAGGAAAAAAGAATGAGGAATGAAACATGTATATATATATATATATATATATATATATATATATATATATATATGTTGATAGAATTGATAATTTCTATCAATATTGTGAAAATAGTAGCAAATGTTTGGAATTTTCATCCTAACTCTCTATACTTATATTTGTGATCTGAACAGTGACATCAAGCACTGTCCAGATAGCTCAATGGATTAAAGCACCTGCAAGCAGGCACAGGAGCTGGGGGTTCAGTCCCCAGGCTGCCTGCTGACACAGCCCCTGGGGAGCCCTGAAAAGGCAATTGAGACTGGGCATGGTGGCGTGTGCCTGCAATCCCAGCTCTTCGGAGGCTGTAAACAGGTGGGAGCTGTAAATAATAGGCAGATCACTATGAGTCTGATCTAGTAGTGCGACTCAGAACATCCTGTAGAGACTTTCCTAAAATACAGAAAAAAAAAAAAGAAAAACATTACATTAAGGACAGCAATGTATAATGCAAAAACCGTAGCTGAATGCCTCAAGGGCTTCTAGTTATATAACATTTCTAAAGTCCTATCAATTATTATTACACTCTCTTTAAAATAAATTTTTAAAAATATAAAAAATGGCAAGAGAAACATTAAGGCTTTGTTAGTTTTGAGAACTCTTTGGTTTCGTAATTTCTAGCTGTGTTCCTCTTCAAGGTCTGAAAGTCTATCTTCAGTTTTTTTCAAGTTATTTTGCCAGATTTCAGTGGAAGTTTTGAATATCTGTTTGAATGTTTCATCAATTCTGTGTCTTTCCTTTCCTATATTGATCTTTCTTGGTTTCCTTCATTTTCCTGTTGTACTCCATGTTTTATCTATCTCTCTTTTATATTTGCTGACCATTTCCTTTATGATTGTTGCCATTTCTTTTTTATCAGACAGATTGTTTATGATTTGAGTTCCTGTATAGCTTCATGGATTAGTTTTTGTATTTCAATTTCTCTCATTTCAGAAATATGAGGTGTATCTCTCCATTTCCCTCTGTCTTGTCTCTTGTTGTTCTCAGAGAGAGACAGGCTTGGAATTCCACTTTGCTTATATGTCTCATCATTATTCTATTTCAAATTTTTATTGTTTTCTGTGTAGAACTTGTGAGTTTTTGAAGCAGTTCGCTGCATCACTGCTATCAAGTCATCTCTATGAAAAGTCTGTTCTTCAAGGATGTCTACTGTATCAGGAGCTTCCTGATTTGTGTTTGCCACAAGACCCTACATACCCAGGTAATTAAAA
Source organism: Ctenomys sociabilis (assembly GCA_004027165.1). Taxonomy (NCBI): domain Eukaryota; kingdom Metazoa; phylum Chordata; class Mammalia; order Rodentia; family Ctenomyidae; genus Ctenomys; species Ctenomys sociabilis. The sequence continues at coordinate 44,492 of PVKA01005995.1, read as the reverse complement.
ATAAGATGTTAGAAAGGGACAAACTGTTATAACTATCAATTTTGTATCTTAAACCATTGGAGCAAAATCTACAATTATATGAACAAACCAATTTTCAGTTGGAAGCGTATATACCAACTGTTTACTGTTGTAGAGTGTTTTATCCTGTGGTGGGAAATTTAAGAAAGATATTGGATAAAACAAAGATAACTGAAGAGAAAATAGAAACAAGGCCAGAGTATAAATGTTGACTATGCAAGCTTTTGAAAACTAGAGAAGAAGGCAGAAGAGAAAAATGGACTATTTGAACTTGATCGCTGGGTTTGGTAGGTAAGATTAGTGTTTTGTCACTGGAGTTATCCCTAGCCACTAGAAAAGGAAGAGGAAAAAAAAGATAAGAAAAATAAAAGCAGAGAGAGAGAGAGAGAGAGAGAGGAGACAACCCTACCAGCCTGCTTATCTAACATGTGTCTTTTTCTCCCAGGCACAATGTAATTACCTAACTTATCACCTGGTGGCTTGTATTGTTCCTGTCATTGCAACTCTTTTAATTTGCTAGCCCTGCCTGTCCATCCTGTGCAGCCTGGATTAGGGGCTGGTATTGTTGCAGTCTCTGTGTCCTTCTGCGCTGTTCCCCTGGATCCCAGCAGTAGGAAAGGGAGGAGCTGGTCTCTGGCCTTTGCCATGCTGTTCTCCTGGATCCCAGCAGCTGCCTCTGAAGGCCCTTTTGTTCATTTTGTTGAGTGTATTATATTTTTAGCCTTTATGGTTTATATGACATAATAATATATAATTGACTTTTAAATATACACCAAAAATGGCAGATAGCTACATCTGAAGAGATGAAATAAGAGCAAAGATATAGTAGAATAAGCCTAATTGCGAAGAGTTGTAATGATAAATTAAATGACATTACAAAGAAACGCCTGACACTCTAAATAAATCAAATTACTACAAGATGAACATAATAAAACACACGTGTGATGATCACAATAAATACACCTGTTTAAATTAGGATCCCAATCTAAGTAATAGGCAATTCCCATTTTTATTGCTAAGTAATTATTATATTTAATACTATAGGCTGATCCCAGATATTTACAGCTTCATGTATTTCAATGAAGGAGTGAGTGATACAGATGAAGTGGCAAAAATCTAACAACAAAATACTTTGCATATTTAACAGTATCTTAAAGTGGGGTCATTTACAAAATACCTCAATTACAACAGTTTTCAGTTGCTTAAGGGATATGTTCTAAGAAGTCTGAGAGGTACGTCTTAAACTCAAGAAACTCAACAGTGACCCACGTGCTGTTTCTGGCGTTATGTTCATCCCTGTTTTTATCCTGCATTGGCAATGGGAGGTAGCTGGGGCAGAGACCCATCAGTCCCCAAAGCTTAATACGTTCACACTCTGAAAATTGTTCTAAAACCTACCTGAATCATTTGTTTTTTCAAAATAAAGCATCATTCTCTAAAAAGACTAAGCAAAGCTTTCTATGGGAACCCAAATGTAAGTCGATTTCTTCTTCACTGATTTGAAATTGTCATCCAAATAATATTTTTCAACAAATAGCAAAATAATGTAATTTTTACTACAAAAGTATATCTTAATTTTGAGGAAACCAACAAAAATCTAGCTTATTGGATTATTTTAATTTTTATATTCGATTTAGCATCATTATACTAATGTTATTATTCAGTTTTTAAATTGACACACGAAGTTGTCCATATTTATGGGTTGCTATGTAATGCTTTGATACATCAGTGACTGTTACATTCAAATCAGAGTAAACAAATATATTTTCTGAAATATTATTTCAAAGTCCTTTTGTATCATTGTTTTGAAGTAGATTCCTCTGTCATTAGGAATCTACTAATAATTTAAGTATAATATACTGTGAATAATGTACATTTTCTAATTTTCAAGAATTAGGGTAAATTAAATAAAGTTTCAAGCCATACCAAAGACTAGCTGAGAGATTTTGAAAGCAAAGGTATATGCAATTTTAGGATGTAGCCATGGTTACAGCTTCATTTTGCAAATGTTTCTGAGGAAAAGCACATTAAAGGGTATTTTAATACAAAACATTCTTAAATGTAACATGAATTAATATAATTTATCTTTCAGAATCTCACATTGTCCTGCATTCTGGAAAATGCATGAACTACACAGACAGGTTAAAACTAAGCAACCTTTATGGGTTTATATTTTGTCCATTAGTGCCTTGAGCTCGTTTTCTTAAAACTTCAATGGATGAGGACATGCATTAGTCTTGAGTAAAGCACTTAATTTGTGTGTATAGATAATACATTTAGGTCCTCTGATCTCTCTGCAAGATTTTGATTCATTCTTTAATACCAGAAAATAGTGACTTTTTCTAAATAGTGATCATTATAATGTTAAGCTTTTGTATGTTGTTTTATGATATAAACAGAATGCTAACTCCTTTAAACACCACAGGGAGTAAAATTTACTTTATGAAAAAGAACAAATCAGATTTCTTTCAAAAATAATACCCCAGGGGTAATAAAGGCAAGTCAAATATTTCATTGGAGACATCAATGACAGTTACAGTTACAAGGATAAGGCAACATAGTGTTTTGACTGGGAAACAAATAAGATTTCATAAAGTGTTTCTCTGAAATGTGACTCATCTGTCTCTCTGACTCAGCCTCCATGGGGTATAAGCACAAATTATGGCAGAACTTCTTCATGAGCTCATCAGTGCCTCTGAAGCTAAGGAGGTGTCTACCAAAGGGGCTGTGACTCAGTAAACTGTCTCTTCTCCAGGCCCTGAGGCCACGGCCTTCCAGGGCTTTGTTATTATCAGAGAAACGAAGTTCAGCACTTCCATCTTATCCCAATTTTTAAAACGGTCCTCTTTTGTAAGGACAACTTTTGTCGGGGGTGTTTCTGGGGCTCATTGCCATAAATAATGGTCTGATTTAGAAGTTTGAATGTTGAATTATTAGAAATTTTCCCACTTTCATTTCACTGAAATTATATGAACGATCACCACCTATTTACCTGCTTACCATGGACTCCATATCAATCAGTCTAACATGATAATAATCTTATTGTACAGACACTTAATAAATTTAATGTCTATATTTCTGTCTGTAAAAAAGAAGACACTCCTACTTTACCCATGAACAAGCTTTGAATCATTCAATATTTCATTTTTATGCCCTTAGAAAAATTTGAAAGACTGAATATCTACTATTAGGACTCTAAAGAGGTCTTGTAAATAGGAAATAATGTATTCTTATTCAAACTTCACCATACACCTTTTGCTGCTATTTTTAAAGTGTCACATAAATTATACATTTCTTAAAAGACAACCTTTGTTGAATGCTACTTTAATGCACAGATTTAAACCTAACTTTAAAAAGATACAAGATCTTAAGTATATTTGGTTCTTGAAGATCTTTGACTATAAAACACATTTTATTCATAAACATGTACCTAACTTACACTACTGGTATCTATTGTTTTATGTGTATGGGAAATAATGGTTTAAATGATAGATATCCATATTTGACAATAAGTACTTACCAAAAATAAAATACTGTGTGAGATAATTCTGCTATTGCTTCTTTCTGTAATTCCTTTCTTCATTTTCATAGTATGATTTCGTGAGTGGTATAGTAATTTACGTGGATTATTTTTTCATTTTTAAGTTTTAACGTGCGTATTGCAGCTTGTCATCAGCTTTTACAGATCCACAAATGCTTCTTTTTTTCATGTATAGTAGCTTCCAAAATTGTCATTTTTAAAATGACTAGTGTCTTTTAATTTCAACTGCTCAGAGAATAAGATACCACTGATATATTTTGAGTATGAGTTTGCCTAACATAAATTATCTGTTCATTATACTCACCTTTGTAGTGCCTTTGTTCTCAATTTGTTTGTTACAAGGAATATGAATTTTTGTTTTATTTATTTATTTATTTAAGTTTATTTGTTTGTGCAAAACAATGTCTCACTACATAGCTTGGACTCATAATGATCTTCCTGTTTCAGCCTCCCCAGTGCTGTGATTATAGGCATGTGCCACCACTCCTGGATTCCGTAGCCAGCAAGGTGTGGGGATGGCATGGCATGTAGTACCATGGAACAAACCTGGGCCTTGTTCTTGCCAGGCACGCACTTAGACCGCTGAACTATATCTCTACAGCCTGGAATATGTGAAATTTTAAATCAAAATGTCATGATTTTTAAAGGAGACAATTCTGTCTTCCTAACAAATACATAATATTAAATGTGTATTTTGCATCTCGTTTTGTTTTATGGGCTCATTTAATATTTTCTTTTTCTTCAATACTTTAATTGCTTTATTATAATTTAGTTATCTTTTAATTTTCATATTATTATAGGTATCTGTTAGCTATACTTCAGTGTTTAGTTCTGAAATTTTTCACTTTCCTATTTAACAAAAGTTTCCCTCATATTTACTTAACTATATTCATTTCAATTTTGCTTCTTTATTTTCCCTAAACTTTAGCATTTTATATATTTAATGTTTAATACCAGCAATAAAGCTCACAACCTCATGCTTTCCAGGTAAACACTGTGCCACTGAGCTATACCCAAGACACTTTAAATGCTTCAAAACACTTTGAACACTTAAAAACTATTGTTTGAATCCTACTCTAAGGGATGTGTGTGAAACCCTTACTGTTTTCTCATCTCATCATTACTTTTCAAAGAATTTGTTTTGTTGATGTTGCCCTATTGAATGTTTAGTAGTTCTGCCAGTTATTATTTTTGCCTCTCAAACTGAAATTTGCCTTTTTAAAAATTCTGTTAAAACATTTATTTTTAACAAGTCACTGAAACTTTGTCAGTAGAGGGCAGTAAAGAGACATTGCAACAGGAGGGCTACTTGCTTCGTAATTTTGGTGTCTTCTTTAGTCAATATTCCTGACTTTCCCAATGCCCAGTTACATAAGTAGCTTCTTTGGCAACTGTGCCAAATTAATACACCTGATTCCTTAATAGCAATTATTTAACCACAGATGAAGTTCCCACATCACTTTCTTGAACCATGATTAAGACATTATGATGAGAATCAAGAAACAGAAGTCCCTGAAACTTCTTTTTCAAGATCTTTAGAAGCAATACTACACATGTGTGAGAATTGTACTACTTATTCCCACCTTAACAGCCTGGCATAAACAGGCAAAATTATTCCTATCACAATTGTGTATCAGTTTATCTGTCAATTTCAATTTGCCAGTTTGTAAGGTGAATGAGTCAGATGGAACTTTAAGAAACACTATGGACTACAATAAATTTAATCCTTTGCTGACTGTATTCATGACTCCTCTCCCAAATGAGTCAGATGCAGGAAATGGATCTAGATAGATTCTGGCACTCAGTGTGAAGCTTTTGACCCAAATAACCGTATTTCCTATATACTGACTTTGAAGGCCATCAGTAATAATTTAACCATTCGCATTCTTTACTTTCACAGTACTGTCTCAAACCTATGCCAATAATATTGCTCACCTGCCGAATACAGTCCCTAGCCATGTTGACTGCTTTGACATTGCATGTGACATCTCCCTCATTCCTACATGACTATACTACTCTAACTGAATCTGATGAGCAGAAAATGCCAAATACCAAGCGGTGTTAGGAAGAGATACGCAAAACAGAGTGTGGGAGATCAACCTCACAAAAGGTCATGAGAAACCGCTTCCTTGAAATACTTGGGATTCATTGGTGTGGAGCGAGCTATGACACCTCCTTCATGATGAGAGATAAGTTGTTATATATTCTATCAACTACCATGAAAAGAGGCAGGTAACACATGAGTAGACAATGTGGGATCTAAAGGGAACATATAAGGATCTCACCTAAATATTAGAGTTTCCAATGAGACTAAAACAAGTAAAAGCTTCTAAAGCAATTTTAGGCAGCAGTACAACTTCCAGCACTGGAGATTTGTGACCCACCGCTCCAGTGGTACTTGAAGTGTCTGTGGGAAATGCAAATGCCGCACACGAAGCCTCTGGCTGAGTCAGATAAAAGCAGAGCAAGGATCAAAAGAAGGAAGTAAGTACATTCCTTCCCCATCAACCAATTATGCAAATTAATCCTTGCCTATTTTGTATCAGTTCTATGTGGCTATGTATTTAGAAATGCTAATTTCCATATCTCTTTTTCTTCCAATTTTATGTTGTTATTTATTGGAATTTAAAGTTTAATCTTTAAATGACAGACCATTGTGAGGACGGCGACTGAACTTAAGGGATAACTAATATATCCAGAAACAAGATGACTCATAGTGACACATCTCTTCTATTTGGAGAAAAGTGGAAGAATTATTTTTCATTTGTACAAATTATAGTTCTATCTCAAGCAGAAATTTAGAGTTATCGTTTTGTGTCCAGAATCTCCAATGTTTGGGAGCTAAATAGTTAAACAGTTTGTCAGTTCTCCATTTTAATAGTCTTCCATCCTCTGGAATGACTTTTTTCTTTATTTGTTTCCTGTAATTTCAGGAAGCCAGGCTTACTCAAGCTTTGGAAATATTAAATGGAAAACTTCTGGAATAAGTTTGCAATCACATGCCCCTTTGGCCCTTGCGCTGGAGTTATGCCATTCCATCCAGCTCCAGATACGAGGCATCCCTCTGTTTCAAACCCACACTGTACTCTCTCCCGTAGTCCCTTAGTAGCTCCTTCAGCTTTAGACAGACTATTGCAGTACTGAAATTCAAGTAGCCCTTATTTACCTAATAGCTACAATGAAGTGAAAGAGCAGTGATACTGTTAACGTGGAAATTTACTTTTAAATGAAAGTTCAGATTTCTCAGTAAGAAATAATTATATGTGGAGAAGGAAATTGCGGCTTTCAATCTCTTATTGTGCCTAATCTATAAACGAAGCTCCACCTAAAGTATATAAGCACAGCGTACAATAGAGAATGTACAGGATTTGGGTTTGTTCTCAGTTTCTGTTGTCCACTGGGAAACATGGACCACGTCCTCCGCAGATGAGTGCCAAGTACTCTATTGCCTTTTCTTGCATTTTTTAAACACATATCTATGGTTTCAGACATACATTTCTTCTTCACTAGGTGGAAGTGAAGCCTGGTTAGTATAGTTCCTGGAGCACAGTATGAAAGAAGATGATTTCGTCTTTATTTCGCACACGCCTGCTGTGCAGGGCCTGGAGTACACACAGTAATCTCCAGGCCTAGCTCCTGACCCTCCTCCCATCTTCAGTGCCCTGCTCCTACACAGCGTGGAAGCCAAAAGGACTCAGCAGAGCCAGAAGCGGTTTTGGCACCTTTGCCACGTTAGGTGATGTTTGAAGCTTTGCGCCTCTTCTGTCTTCAGAGTTCATACTTTTTTGAGAAATAGCCTCTGCAGTATATGATCAGCATAATGGAGTCAGCAGTTTTTCCCAACACATCCCCTCGGGCAATTATGCAATGCAGTGCTTCTGAGGAGACACTATCCGGCTTGCAGCTTTCTCTAACCCTTCAGAGACGGATTTCCCACAGTCTGCAGATGGCAAGCTAATATCTCCAAGCCAACACCACAGTGGCTTCTGAGCAGTCAGTGGGCCAAGACTGATTCTTCTCCACTGAAAATATCTCAGCCCCAGAGCAAGAACCTCATCTCTGTCTCTCTGCGCTCTGTCTATACTTTCCATATTCATGTTTGTTTTTTACTAGCAAACCATCATCATGCCAATTCTGTTATAATAAACACACATACAGACATACATTTAGCTACTCTACTATTGTATGTTTATATCATTCTACATTAGAAGCACACATGTATTCTGCCCAGATGACTGCTATTTGTATTTCAAGTATGTTCTTTCTGGGTTATTAATTTAATTTAAAGCTTACATTAATACTTCATTTTACCTGTATTAAACATTTCTCTCTTCCTTGCCAAGTTAATATTCTGGGATTATATTTATCAATTTGTTTATATTGTAGTATTCACTTCAAATGAAGCTTGTACATCATAAAACACTTTCCTCTATTTCAGTCTATCTGTTGTGTTTTGAATCTCTATCTTTTTTTATTAGCACATCTTTGCAGTCTGTAGCGATTATGCTCCCTGCGAGAAGTCTGTATGTGTACATAATACATCTTAATTCTTTTCTCTTCCACGCCCATTTCCTCTTTTCTTCTCCCTCGTGTGTTCTTTCTCTGGTGTCCCCTGTATTTTGGAGACATTGTGATTCATCTTTGTTTGCAAATGGTGCTCTAATCTTCGAGTGTGTTGCTGTTCAGATGTTTTAAGATACACGCATTGTACAGTGGTCTCTGTTTCCATAAACACTGAGTTTATGAATCTGTATATTATCAACTCTAGCCACCAGGAGCTGAATTATTCACTACCTTATTTCCTATGGCTTACTAGCCTAACACACATAACTTTTGTTAGACAGGAGCATTTAGTGGGTAAAGTTTCCCTGGATTCCTCCGGGATAAGGAAGCGTCACTCAATGTGAAACAAGGCCTCTGAAAGTCACTTTGCACAGCTGTTCCAGGACTTGACGTCTACTGTTTCTGCAACCTCTTTGCTCTAGAGAAGCGAGTGACTTAGCCTCCTAGACTAGGTTAGTGGGAAATGAGCAGGACATGTGGCAGTTTCTATACTTCATAGAAACACTTCACAAAATAAGAGTTTCTTTAACACAGATTTATATATCTACCTTTAGGAAAGGACATATCAGTTTTTACCTTACAACAAAACATTAAGATATTCCAAGAACAATAAAATCTTACAGTATTTAAAGGCATCTTTATACATGTTCTAATTACAAAAAATGTATTTTATCTCAGTATACTTTTCATACAACTCTTTAACTCATAAAATATATTTGCTCAGTAGACATGCATAATATTGTAGAGTTAAAAATGATTTCAAAATCATTTCATAGCTTGTGTATGTTACATAATATATCAAATATTTTGAAATTTAATATGTGATAAACAACATTGGGATCTCATCTTAGCCCCAGAAAGAATGGGTATCATCAAGAAATCAGCCAACAACAAATTCCAGAGGGGCTGTAGAACCAAAGGAGCCCTTCTTCACTGTTGGCAAGAATGTAGACTGGTTGAACCTCCGTGCAAGTCAGTGTGAAGACTGCTCCAAAAAGTAGGCTTAGAAGTCAGATTCAACCCAGCTACTCCCAGGACATTCCCAGAAGAGTTCCACAGCAATTTATAGCAACACAATTGGTATTAACTAAATGTGGGCAACAACCCAAATTCTCATCAACTGAGCAACAGATTTAAAAAGAAAAGATGTATATTTTACAATGGAGTACAACTCAGCTACAAAGACAGGTACACTTGAGACTTTTATTGCAAAATGGATATAACTGAAGTCCACAATCATAAGTGACATAAATCAAATCTTTTGTGTATAAACAGCATATTATATCCTCAGTGTCAGAAGCTGACATAGTAAATAAGACAAAAAATATACAGTAGATTTCATGAAATGTGATAAGAACTGATCAAAAGGAAAGAGAAACTGGAAGAAGGGAAAGTAGAAACGGAGTATGGACAAGGGAAAGTGAATACATAAATACACGAATGAATATGGATATACATTTACATACACACAAGATAATGAAGATAGTTATGGTACTAATTACTAGTAGTTCATTGAAAAGGAAGGTTTATGCCTATACTGTTTGACTAATCTTGCATTACTGTGTCTCACAATATGAGCAACTGCTTTGAAGATAACATAACATGCCATCCGTTGTTACTCTGCCACTATCTTGTTTTGAAATTTTATATGGTTGATATTATTTTTATTGTTTTTACTTACAATACATCTTTAAAAACTCATAATAAGTATTTTTTGTTAAATCATTCAGAATAATATTTCACATTATGAATTTGTGGTTTAACAAGACAAATTTAGTAAAATGAAACTGAGGATACACTGTTATAATAAAAAGAGTGCAAGATATAAGAAAAGCTATAAAGTTAATTGTAAAATTAAAATTAATAATAGTACGGCATCATTTGTATCTACATTTATTTTTCTTCCAAGCTTTATCCATTTGCCTCTGAATTGATCTTTGCTTCGATCATTTTGGATATTCTGAGTCATCATAAAATAAGAACTGATTTATTACAGGATCAGAAAGGGAGTTCTTTTAAATTATTTTCTAAAATAAGGTATTTTATTTTTCTCTAAAACTATTGCATATGAACGTACACATCTGGATGATTTATCCAAGTGAAAAATTATGAACTAAATGAACCGTTCAATGTGTTTATGTTACTTAATGCATAAGAAACTATAGAGGCGGATATGTATGTGAATTTGGTTATAAAGCCATGCTGTTGTCATGAAACTCCTACTCTATTATTAACTTTTTTCCTCCCACAGCTTTGCTATTTCTGAGCTAGATAAGAACTATGCAGGCATATTTTGCATACAAAAATTTCCAAGACAAATACCAGCATTAATATTGCAGTTAAGAATATAAGTTAAATATTGTCTTCAAAAAACTAAAATCACTGCAGCTGAGATAGTCTTTCTACCATTTGAAGACCTGGCACATGAAAAAATATTTTTAACAAGTTATTCTTTTCTCACTGACAGTTATCCCATAAATGCAACTTTCAAACAGCTAGATAAGTACGAAGCAAAAGTTCAGAAACTATGAAAGTTCTAAAATTTTTAACTCTGTTTTAAGGTTTAGGTCCACATAGAAATGAGACATGTGTTATTAGGAAAGACACTATAATGAAAAGAAAAATTAATGTAGTTGATACAGGGTCTGCAGGGTCTATGGGGTCTGACTATGTAGGTCGGACTTGGAGTGATTCTCTTGTTTTCAGCCTTCCAAACCTTGGTATTACAGGCGCGTGCTACCATGCCCAGTCTTTTAGTCTCTGTCTCAGTGTGCCCCAGGGGTAGGGAGGCACATCAGGCCTGGATATCAAACCCCCGGACCCCTACTCCTGCTTGCAGTTATTTAAGTGAGTATTTTATGTAAAAAAGACATGAATTGGTGACCAGAACACATGTGATTCTTACACTGCTAAAAGTCACATCTCTACATTATATGCAGGAATATCCCCTTTATCTTTTTCTTTAAACACAATCATAGTCATTTCATTTTGATGCACTCATGGCAAATTCTACTTTAACTGGAATAGCTATAATAAGGCATCAGAACCTGAGTAGGAATGGTGCAAGGCAGAGTCACAGAGGAAGGGTAAATAGCTACCAGCAGGGAAAACACTCTTCTCTGCATCTCTAAAAGTACAAAAGGGTGAATGTCAACAGAAGAACTTCACTTTGCTTTTAGGCAAGTATTTTTTTGGCGGGGAGAGGAAGGGACTACAGGGTCTGTAGGGTGCTCAGGGTCCCACTACTAGTTCAGACTGGTACTGATGTGTCTGTTTTCAGCCTCCCAAGAGCTGGGCTTACAGGTCTATACCACCAGCCCAGTCTCAATCATTCTCTCAGCACGCCTCTGGGGCAGGATCCAGCTGGCCTCTGAGCCTGCATGCAGCTGCTTTAATCCACTGAGCTACTTGGCTGGCAAGTATTTTCATTTTATCCCATTAACATGATTTTGAAATCAGTCCCATGTGTACATGTATGAAGTGTGACAGAAATATAAAATGAATGTTAAATTCCTAAAAAGCATCTTACAGTGAGTGATACATTGTGTTAAATTGCCTCCAAAAGCAACCCTTGGTGAGAAGGCACATGTCCTATCATACCTTCTCTGAGAAGCGCTTACGGGCATCCTCTTTCGTGTTGTGCTTTTGTGGCTGTGTCAGGACTTGAAACTATTCAAACATTTGCCTTTCCCGGTCATTTTAATCTCTGCACAGGGACAGTTCCAGTGGAGAAGGCTGTTAAGCACAGGCAGACCTTCACGCTGACCGCGCTGGGCATCAACAGGCACCACACACCTGATCGCACCTCGTAAAGGCTCACGGAAGAGGACGTCAAGAATGATTTAGGCAGTGACAGGAAGAGTGGGATAAAGTGTGCTCAACGTTGAGGGAGCACACTTAGGGAGACTACGGTCATTGCTGGCTTCCGTATTCAGAATTTTATTTTGATTGATGAGCTGTTATGTCTCTCAATATATTTACTGTTCCTTTAAGTAAGAGATAACATTTTAAATATTTGTTCTCAATTACAAAATCATCCTAGGACTGCTAATTATGTTTATACTGATTTTAACTGAAATAAGAAATATGACAGGATAGTGATTTAAATTATATTGAAGATGAATAGAAGGACAGTCAGACAAATGGTGAAATTGCTTCAATTGCCTATGAATCAGAGAGGCTTCCCAATTTTTTAAAAGGTGACTATTAAAGGTGGAGCATTAAGGGCCAGCCAGTGAGCTCAGCCAACTAAAGTGCCTGCTTAAAAGACACAGGGCCCGGGGTTCAATCTCTGGCCCCACATGCCATGCGTGCGCCCATGCTGAGACCGTGATTCAGACTGGGCATGGTGGCGCACACCTGTAATCCCAGCTCTTGGGCGGCTGGAAACTGAAGGATCACTAAGAGTCCGATCAGTGTAGTGAGACCCTGTACCCCTTGTACTAAATACCTTAAAAAGTTTTTCACAAAAGGGGGAGCATTATAAAATACTTACTTTTTAAACATTTTATTTTGAAAATATTTTAAAATTCAATGTTTGCTAGATAAAACCCAAACCAGTATAAATTCTGAAACATAAATTGTTTTATTTTAATTATAGGTTTATAAAGCTTTATTTGTATTCAATGAAATACTCCAGGCATTATAGTTAGAATTATATAAAGCAAACCAAGTTTGCTTAATCGTTTATCTCCAGGATTATTTATTACTTGCTTGTACAGATTGGTCTTGTCATTTATTATTTGGTTTTCTTCCTATGCAGAAGCTTTTAACCTTTATTCTAAAAGCATTTTGCAAAGGCTGACCAAAAAAAGGATCATTAATAAGGACCATAAAACTATAGAGCTTGCATCACTCTTTTTGTTCACATAGATGTCATATTTAGAAAATTTATTTTTTGTCTATCTCCCTTTGACATTAATTTGGAGAATTCAAAAAGCAAGTAAAAGAAAAATAATTCAGAGATGGTTTGCAGTTACAAAATCCTTTACTGAGTGATTTTACATCTCATGTATTTTATAGAGAGGACAGATTCAATTTTGTATCACATTTGTGTAAATTTTGAAGCAAAGTATAGGTAAAATCAATAAAAATAAACTTGAAAGTCTGTATTTTTGCAACACTTGTATTACTAATTGATGGTATATTAGTCACTAATACATCAGTGCTTTCTAAATAATTTTATGTACATTATGTTGTTCTTTATAATCTATATATTCAACATTATTACATCTTTTAATATTTATTGAAGTATTATTTACTATTCATAACAGCTAACACAAGGAAGCTATATGTATAGTGTTGATCAATGCATGAAGAAAATGTAATAAGTATCTACAGTGGAGAATTAGTCAGCCTTACCAAAGATGAAAAAGTGGAATAGCTAGCAACGTGGGTAGACTTGGAGATCCAATGCTAAGTGAAAGAAAGCCTGCATAAAAACAGAAGTTCTACATGACTTCATTGGTGTGTAATCTAAAAACATAGACCTTAAAAGTTTCTGAGTTTGGAAGGCGATTATAAGAAACTGGAGAAAATTCCAGAGGAAATACAGAAGAACAAGAGAAAAGTTATCGATGGCTATTCAGTTACAGTTATATGGAAAGCAACAGCTCTCATGTCCTGTCTGAATAGGAAAGTTACTACAAATATCCACAATGTAACTATACATATCAATTTACATACAATGACTTTTAAAATATAATTTTATTGAGAAACAAACCACAATGAGACAGTTGCCAAATCGATTAGTAGGACAGTTTCATTCATTAATACATCACATATTGTTGTCTTGGTGGTTACTCATTATACAAGATTTAGACATGATATCCTTTCAAAAGAAAATTTCTTTCTATTAAAAGAAAATAGCTGTATATCTATCCTATTTTGAATATATAGATACAAAAGGGTCATTCATTTGTATCCTCTTTTTTGTTTAGGTTTGTCAGAGATAGGTATTTCATTGGCATTTAAATATTGTAGATGTGTGAATTCAGAAAAATATTCCAATATAGTCCAGTGTTCCACAATAGGAGTGGGCTCTCTATAAGACTGGTGATGTCAGCTTTACTCTTTATACTTTGTTTTTATACTTTTCTGCTGGATGGTTAAGGCCAAGGTAAAACAAGACCTGTATAACAAGAAATGTAACTTTTGCATCTGATAAGGTCAGTCAAGGCCCCTCAGGATTTATCCTGAAACACTGTAGCGCAGTTTGCAGATCCTTTATGCAATGATTTCGAAAAATTTCTCTTTTTTTATGTTTGTTATTTATCAGGGCCTGTCCTCTTTTTAAAAATTTATTTATTTTTATTCATTTTAATGATAGAAAAGATAAAATATCTGTGAAACAGTTTCACAATAGGTTAATAGGACTGTTACAATCATTCATACATTGCATATTGTTGTCTTTTTTATTTTATATTTTTTATTTTATTGAAGTACTAATATCAATCAGACGGTTTTAAGACACCTTAACAAGACAGATTTGATAAATTAATACATTGCAAACTGTTTTCGTAATGTTTTGGTATCATACAAGGTACATACATGATATTATACTTACAGACATTATTATAGCAGATGTCTCTTATCAGTAAATTAAGAGTGTAGCTGTTTACTTATCTTATTTTTTATACCTGAATTATATCAAAAATTCAATAATTATTTTCCTAGTGGATGACCATAGTACTAGAAGCCGACATAATATCCTGTCCAACCACCATTAGTACAGATCTTGCCTCTCATAGGATTATGTAGAAGCACAGCGTTATCTATCCCAACTGTACTGTCTATACACACACATCATGATTTTTTCTTTCTATACCCCTTTCTTTGTCTATGCCTGTCAAAGGTGGGCACTCCATTGTCATTCAACTACCTTAGGTGCTTGAACTCGACAACACAATCCAACACAGTCCAGCATGAAGTTATTCAAAGAAGTTGTCAACCATAGCCATTTACGGCTCAGCTTAATATTATGGCCCCGCGATGTATACTTCATTTTTATACTTTTCTGCTGGATGGTTAAGACCTAGATAGATCAAGACTTATATACCAACACATGTACTTTATATTTCTTATGTGGTCAGTGAAGTCCCCTCAGGGTTTATCTTATAGTCCTATACATTATTCTGTAGATCCTTTGTCTGTGTCATCCATGTGGATGAGTCACGGCCAATGCTTGACCAGTTTGCTCTCTGTGAGAGCCTGAGAGAAAGTTTTCTCTCCATGTGACTCTCCCCAGGCACACTAGCATATTGTTGTCTTCATGGTAGTTATTCAGAGGATAAGATGCAGTCATGATATCTAATCAACAATATTAGTACAAACATTTTTTTCTCAGTGCACGAAGAGAAAGTAGCTGTATATCTATCCTATTTTGTGTTTAGTATACATACATACATTTTTTTCTTTCTTTTGTTTATAACAATATGGTCCTTTATTTGTACTTTTGCTTAGTTTGTAACATGTGACACAAGGTTGCCTAGTAACTAATAGCTGACCTTAACCAGAAAGGATGTTTCTCTCAAGACTGAGGTAGTTTGTTTCTTCAGGCACTGAGGCCCAATCCCATGTACACACATTTGATCAATTTCTTATTGGATTGTATTGGGTTATTTTGCTGAATTTCAAGTACTTACAATCTTTGGACGGGCATCAAATATGATAAAGTCCCTTAAAGACATCTCCAAAAGCAATGTCTCTACTGCAGTGGAACACCCATCCCTGACAAACCATAACAGCAAAGGGGATATGTTGGGAGCCACAGTGACTGAAAGATTTCACCCTAAAGAAATGGTAACTTTGTCTATATGTGTTTGCTCTATTTAAATATTCCATAATATGCATTTTATCAACATATCACAGGTCTATTTAATATGTAGACTTTCTTATATTTTTGCATCAATCAATTTATATTTAGAAAAATAATAAGATATAAAAATTAAATAAGGGGATGTAGAGCATTTCTCAGAGCTCTAAAGGAAAAGGAAAGGAAATTAACATTTTTTAAAATATAAAGGAAGTAATAGATAAGAGGAATTAATTTTGGTGTTTTGAGCAGATATTGTCCAAATCATGCAAAATATCAGGTATACAGGAAGATTAAGTTCAAGATATATAGTGTACAAACTATTTAATAAAATATAATGTATTTTGAAATATTCAGCAGGAGGGGACTTTAAGTATTCTCATTGTAAAATAACTGTATTAGATACAACACATGTTAACTACTATATTCAGTCATTCCACACCATCTACATAGCAAAAGATTATGTTGTATAAAAAATTGCATTCAAATTTACCTTCCAATTAAAAGTGAGAAAATAGGGCTGGAAATGTAGCTCGGTGTGAGGGGGCCTTTTCTCCATGTACAAAGCTCTGGGTTTCATACCTAGCCCTCCATGAAAATATAAATATAAGGTAACAAAACAAAAATCAAGTTTCATATCATAACAACAAATTATAGCACAATGATAATATTTAAAGCAAATAGTGGAACTTCAGTGTAGCAGACCTAGGCTTTTGACTCATGATTTCACTTAAATAATTTTCCTCTCCATGTATCTTCGTAGTTATAACTTAAGCATTTTATTGCACAGATCTCCATTCCTGGTTCAGGTACACGGCCAACTTTTTCCTTCCAATATTTCTTTCTGGTGTTATGCTTTTGTAAGCTGAATTTATGTTCTAAAATGCTGTTCTTAGTTAAGAATGTCTTATCATGATGTGAACTTTAGCCCAATCTTGTTTTCCACCACCTGGATTGTTGCAAACCATTGTTTGAATAATACATAAAAACATGTAAATATTTTTATTTTGGGGGGGACAATATGAGACAATTCTCTCTAAAGAAGAATATTCTAGAATTTAACTGATCATGATTATTACTTTAAGGCCCGAAAAATAGCTCAGCAGACTAAGTATCTTAGGAAAGCGCAGGGACCAGGGTTTCATCCGTGCACCACACGATATGCCGGCCCAGCCTCGGGCATGCTAATCCAGTGACTGAGTCCCAGCGTAGTGGTGCATGCCTGTAATCCCACTGCTGGGGAGGCTGAAAGCAGGAGGGCCACTATGAGTTCAAGCTGAGTAGTGATACCGTATACCAAATACATTTTTTTAAAAGAAGAAATTATTAATTTAATGACAGACTAGTTTTTAGCAGGCTTTTAATCTATGTGAAAATGTTCATCACTTTCTACTAGCATTTAAGATTTAAATTAAAAGTGTTATTGATAACATTTTATTATATCAGGAGAGCCTATTGAATTGTTGTTTCTTTTGACATCTCTGGAGAAAAAACAGTGTCTGCCTGACAGATATGAAAAATGCAACCAAATGTTAGGAATACATTGAGAGCAGGCCTGAATACATTTTCACTGTTGGTATAAAGCCAGTTTTGAAAACTTAATGTCTTCATGAGACTGAAAATTCCATAAACTTTCTACAGTAGGTACCAACGTATTTACTATACTTAAAATTGTTGGTTGCTTATCTTTACTTGGGAAAATGTATTTTATTGAACAACTTAAGATTTAGCTAAAACTTTTCTGGCAATAACACTGAAGTAAAAAAATGATTTTACCTTAGAAAATAAATTAATAAATTAAAGTTGGTGGCACTGGTTCATTGTGACATAGACTATGTGAGCCAAATGAGTATGCCCTGAAAATAAACTTCAGGCTGAAAATTTTGGTAGTTTATAATTTCTAATAGGAAAGATTTTTAAAAATATATAAATATTAATAATCACTGAGCTATGTCTGACAAGGGAATATTTTATGCATTTGTGGGATGCAGGTAGCATTTTAATATGTATTTATTAAAATGACTACCAAAGATGGGGCCGGAGAGATGGCTCAGTGGAATAAATGCTTCCCTGGCAAGGAGAAGGGCCTGAGTTCAATACCAGTTCCTCCAAATAAAAAAATGACTACCGAAGATGCCTAACCTGACCATCACCTTACATAACTTTGATTTCTGTTTGTATTGGGATGGAGCAACACCACAGAAGATCAATTGCAATTACGAAGTATATAGCATATTAGTATCATAATCACTGTGCTGTGTATTCAATTTTCATAATTTATTCACCTACCATAAATGAATGCTAGTACATGTTGAAAAATGTCCCTATGTTTCTCTAAAGTGCTTTCAGCCACCATCATTTTATTCTCTGATTTCATGCCATTTTATGAAAAATAGGACATAGAGTTTTGGAGGACCTATTTTTGTTTTCATTGTTATTCATATTGTATGTATTTGTTATGCTTAGCATGTAAATCTTAAGAGTCATAAAATATCAAGTACAATGGAAATTATTTTCAAGTTTACAGTGAAAAAATATTTGAATTAATATGATTAGCAATACATAATAGAAAACATTCATTTTCTTACTTCTTATCTGAAAATGGAATTATATTTATGGTCCATTGGAAAGAAAGTTTATTCTGACAATTATGCAGTAATTTTCAAAAGCAGCATAAGGCCTTAAGAGAAACGCAAAAAGCAATATAGCTAACTAGTGGAAATTTATAGTGACATTTCTTTTCCAGTTTATTATATTGTTAAGCAGTTTTTGTCACTTAAAAACTAGAACTGAAATAAATTAATTTTAGCATTTATTAACCTGTGAAGTGATCATATGTAACTAGATTCTTTGTCATCAGTGAGAATATGAATTTTCAGATATTTGAAAATGGAAATTAAAATGATTTAAACATTATAGATGATTGGAAGTCAGTTATATTCCCTCTTTATAACTTGTATCTTCCTGTAGAATATTTAATAAGGAGTGTGACACAACTAAGCTTTGTATCCTTTCTTCAAACCCATCCATTGTTAAAATTTGCTAAAATCATTTGGTGTTATATATGATTTGACAATTTTCTTTAGAGGTTTAAGTGACTTGTCCATAAATTGGCATAATAGCATCTATACATACTCAATATGTCATATCAATAATATATTTTTCTCATAGTTGAAACTTTAAAAATTCTACTAAAGAATACTGCACTTTCTTCTACACTGAAAGAGTATGATTTAGAGCCATGCGATTAATTTATTAAAGTATCTGTTCTTGTTTATGTGCTTACTTATTTTTCTTGCAGAATAAAACTGTCAAGAGAGGGGAAGGAGATGGGAGAAAAATCAAGTTATATCATATGCAGTTATAAATTCCTAGAATTAATGTGATGATTATCTATATCTAAAATGTATCAATAAACTTAATTTTACAAAAAAAAATGCAAGGATCACAAGAATTTTGACATGTTCTATTTCTAAACCAGTCATACACTCCCCAGATAATCCGGCGGTGCCCTCCCCTGTGTGGAATCATATCAATGCCGAGTTTACTGCAGACAGCTAAAAGGATTCATATGGTACAGTCCGGGATCACTGGCTCCAATAAGCTTCTGGCCTCAGGACCAGGAGTGATGCAACTACACACATACGATATTGGATCTCCTAGACTTAGGGAAACAGTCTTCAGTGTTGTTGAAAAACCTGGATATCTGCTTAGAGCACAGGGAAATCAATCCCCTTCTTCTTTGTATTCTCTAAAATCACCTTAGCATATGGTAACACAATGACTGGAAACTGTTACACTATTAGAATAAAACAGAGAAATTGCTTTTTGATAATGACTTTAGCAAGTATCCATCTATATTTTCACTTATATACTTAATAAACACTTATCACTCATTATTCCTAAACAAAATTCATCAATTTTAATGTTCCAAATTACTCCAAATCATGTATATTCCTAACATGTTAAAAATAAAACGGAAATGTGTGCTATTCAAGTTTTCAGTAGAGAAGTCCAGAAGTGATTACTCACACCAGTAATTTTCTTGCCTTTCAACTCCTCAAGGGGAAACGAATACAATCTCTAATTGTTCTTCACATGATATTACTAACTTGGCAAAAATCATCAGGCGAAAATCAGCTCCTAGTACACACTAAGGAGATAGCTGTTTATTAAATAACCTTGTTTCCAAATCAAAATCTACACATTACCTCTTCATGTTGGAGAAATTCATAGCTTATGATCCTAATTCAAATCCCCTCTATTGTATGTATGTATGTATGTATGTATGTATGTATGTATGTATGTATGTATTTTAGTACAGGGTTGACAGCATCTACAGGGTCTCGCTATGTATACCAGACTCATAGTGATCCGCTTGTGTTTCAGCCTCCCAAGTGCTTTAATAACAGGAGGGAGCCACCAGTCCCCGTCTCAATCATGATCTCAGTATGCCTCAGGGGTGGGGCTGGCACAACACACAGGGGATTAAACCTGGCCTAAACAACCCCTCTATTTTTAGACTGTGAAATGATATTTGATATAGGCACACTCTACATCATTGATCACATTGCTCTGTGGCCCCATAATCTCCTTGATCAGAAAATTTGTTACAACTGAGTTACATGATGTTACAGTACAGGTTCTCCTATGTCCTGTGTCTTCATTGACCTTGAAAGGCTACAGCCAAAAATGTTGGCTGTCCTTGCAACCCTTCTTTTCCTCTAATTTTTGGTCTGCAAGCTTAGGTTGTTAACCCTCCAGGAGAGAAGTTGATTATTACCCTACAACATATGCAGTTGGGTTTAACCTGTCTAAATGTCAAACATCTTAGGCATAACATGGAACAGGTATTTTCTATCAAGTATCAACATGTTAAACTTTAAATCCCTACAGAATATGAAGACAAAAATTTAAAAAATAAAAAATGTTTAAAAATATGAATAACACTTACATACTTTTTCACAGAAAAAGTATAATCATTTGTATATGTATAATCATATACAGCGTTGTAGCAGGAAAGTCCTGTCACATTTTTTTCTTGTCTCTTTTTTTCATTTATTACCCCCCCCCCTTTTTTAAACAAACATTTACTTGAGAGACAGTATGGCAGTTACTGGTATGTCATGACAAGCACCACATACTTACAGACTAAACTGATAGGCATTCCAAGCATGACCCTATTATTACACATTGCTATGTTCAGTGCAGTTGCTTAGTTCACAGGTATCAGCATATATAGTTACTCAGGGTAAGAATCATTAAGTCAACACATTCTGACATTGCCAGTCCTATGGAAAACTCACTATTATCATGGACTACTGCACTCTATTAGAATATTTTGCTGAATTCAAGCACCTAAAATATTTAAATGACAATGGAATACCCTTAACAAAACTAAGCAAAAAAAGGGATACGAATGAATGACCATTTTGTATCTGTATATTCAAAATAGATAGGATAGATATACAGCTACATTCTTTTAATTCAACTAATAAAACGATTTGTTCGAAAAGTGTTTGTGGACAGGATATCATATATGCATCTTCTAAAATGAATAACCAGTAAGACAATAATATGCAGTGTATTAATTGTTGACACTGTCAGTATTAATCGGTTTTGAAACTGTCTCTTTGCTATTTGTTTCTCAATAAAATTATTAAAAAATGTTTGATATGCTTGAGAACTTTTATGTCAGCATCTCATATTGAATACTGATTCAGAGCATCTTAATAATATGAGTGTGCTGAAACATCAGAAGACTACTTAATTCCAAACGTAGTTACTATTTTTAGTAAGCAGACCAAATTATTAAATTTTAAATATAACTTAAAATCTATGGTAACCCTCACTTTCTAAACTTTAAAAGACCTAGAGGTAAATATTTGAAAACATATATCTTAATTGTTAAATGTTACTAGTTATCTAGAAATATCAATGAGTATGTTTGCAATTCATAAAATTTTTTGCATCATCAGTCATGACTACTACTTCATGAGATGCACTTATCACTTAAAATCTCCTGCAATCTCTTACATTTTCCTCATTTTAATTTATTTTTCCTTCACCAGTATCATAAGTAATTTTCTTGGATGGGGTCTGGTGGTGTCCTCCCAGCTAACCTCGGGCTCTATGATTGGCACTTCCATCCCAGGCTCTGAAGTGGCTGGAAACAGAGTGTGTGCTGCAACACCCCCCTGTGATGCTTTTTATTTCTTCAGTGTTTTCTATAGGCACTGTCTCCTCAAGATGCATCTGTAACTTCAAGATGCATCTAAGTCTCACTTCACCGTCCATTAGATCAGTACACATTCTCTGGTTTCTTTTCTTTTTTTTTTTTTTTTTTTTTTGGTGGAACCAGGGATTGAACTCAGGCCCTTGTGCTTGTCAGGGAAGTGCTTATTCCACTGAGCCATCTCCCAGGCCCCTTGGTTTCTTGATAATTTAACTGGACTTGTCACAGTGCTATATCAAGCCTTATTTATGGACATTTTATAGTTGTTTTTACTATGGATGAGGTGTATCATTCAGTGCAGTTAGTGGTCATAGGAAGCATGTGTCACACACGTAATTATGTCTTGCACAAAGACAAATGCTCAAGAAGTACCATTATTTGAAGGACATGAACTCTACCTCCTTTGCAGTGCTCAGACAATAATTTTAATTACGTGTTGTTTATTTTCCATTTAATACAAATACAATAGATCACTGGGTGTGGGCATTAAAAGGTTGTTGTTTATCTGCCTATTTAATTAGGTATTTTTTATATTCCATTTAATACAAAGGTTTTCTGTGGTTTTGTTTGGGCAAAAGAGGCAACCTTTTTTCCCTTTTCATAAAGGGAAATTATGAGTACAAATCAGAGAAGCAATTTTAGATTTTTTAAGAATTGGTTTGACTAAACATGGCCAAAGTGAACATCATACACAACCGTAAAGCACTAGAAATGGAGGACTTGAGAACAAGTCTTAAGGTTTAGGTATCAAGTATATAAGGTGGAAGACTGCAAATCCTGAAAGTAAAACATGTTATTTCTGAAATTTTTAAGTATATGTTATATATGCTGTCTTATTTTTCCAAAGCTGCCCATTAAAGCGTTACAGGTCTGCTCAACAGGATAAATGCTATGCTTATTCTTGTGCTTTGTCCTTTCTCACTTTACATAAGGAAAATCAATGCTTAAAAGTAGCTTTATAAGCATTTTTGAATAACTGCTCCTCCATTCTAATAAGTGTGTATGCATTTGTACACCTGAGTTTAGAATGTGAATGTCTGATTAGTATGTTATGTGTATTTTATACCATGTTTGTATACAATAGGTAATAATCATATTTTCCCATTAATTTTATCCTTAGTTTTTTCTCATTGAGATCTGAAGCTTTTATGCTATTATTGCAGTTCTGTTATAAATATACTATTATTTCAAAATAACTTTATCGAGATGTCCTTCCCACATGTATGCTTGAGATGTTTTGATATAGTTGTCTGAGAACACTTCTGAAATAGATACTTACCTAAGTTTTTATTCATTAGATAAATTTTTTGTGACATGCCTAGTGCAAAATTTGATTTGAAAAAAAGCTATTTTCCTTCGTCAATCTTTTTCTTTTCCCTCTTGTTCCACTACAACAGAACACTGGGTATGGGCATTGTAAGGCTGTTGTTTATCTGCTTATTTAATTAGCTATTTTTTATTTTCCATTGAATACAAAGGTCATATATGGCTTTGTTTGTTTCAGAGGAAGCATCTTAAATTATTCATAACTTTAATTTTAAAGGTGAGAACCCTTCAGAACAAAATGAATGGATTTCTAAAATGGTCAGTTTTCTTTATCTTTAAGCACTCGTTCTAACTTTCCTGTTAAAATGCTTAAAATACAGAGACACTATGAAATTTGTACAACCAGCCAGTTCAAATTTTCTTCAAATCATAACTCACTGCACAAGTACAGCAATCCTAGAAAAATAAGTATTAAAGAAATAGTTCTCAAGGAATTCAATTTACTTTTGTTGTTATTGTTGTTGAGAGCAAGAAAGCTAAAACGTGGAAAATATTTTGCTGTAAAAATCTGTCAGTCAACATCAGAATATACATTCTTCTCACCTGCAAGCAAGGCCTTCTCCAAAATAGATTATGTACTAGCCTAACACAGTACTCAAGCAAATGCACAGGGACAGAAATTATTTCATGAATACTATGGAACCATAGTGCAATAACTACTGAAATATTTTTTTAAGTAACCATGTTATTAGAAAAAACAACAGACATGCGAAGCACAAGGTCCTAAGTATGAATCCTGGTAGAAAAAAAAAGGAAAGAGATAAAGAAAGAAACAAAGAACGAAGAAAGAACAGCAAGAAAAGTCTCAGTACAGAGTTCATTTCTTTCATCTATTAAGCTATTAAAAATACAATTATCTTTTCTAACAGCATTCACACTCATTAAGTGTGATTTTGTAAAATGTTAGAAATTAAGATTTAGGCTTGTTCTTAAAACTTATTTCTCACTATGTACAAGGGATACATAAAAGAGAAAGTTAATAAAAATTCAAATGGTGGCTTTAATTGGACAGGTAGATGACAAAAGTGGATGAACAAACCAATTTCACCTGAATTGTCATTTAACATCGAATTAATTTTCTGTCAATATGTAAAACTATTAAATAAAATAGTCACATACTTTTAACGACTGCCTCTATTGTTTTCTGATATG
Source organism: Ctenomys sociabilis (assembly GCA_004027165.1). NCBI lineage: Eukaryota > Metazoa > Chordata > Mammalia > Rodentia > Ctenomyidae > Ctenomys > Ctenomys sociabilis. The sequence continues at coordinate 19,844 of PVKA01005995.1, read as the reverse complement.
TTAATTTTACCCACTATTCAACTTTCCTAAAATATTGAACGTATTTTTGAAAGAAGAAAGAAAATAACTACTGAAGTAGATAACTATTTTCCAGAGATTACAATCACTAAAGCATTTTTAATTATTATTTTTTACTTGTAGACCAGGAAACACTTGAAAGGTAATGTTTCACATTCAATAATCCTTTATCTTACTGTGTAAAAGCCTCTTACTGTGATTTACATTTTAATGAAGTTAGCAAGCAGCATTATAACTATTTTAAATGATTTATTGTCACATTGAGAAGTTAAATTGACAGTGTGAGTTTGTACACTTTTATAAGTGCATACAAAAATGTGCTATGTAGTTTCCATAACTTGCTACTCCTCCATACTAATAAACTTTTGAAAGTAGTACCTTTCTAATATTCATGGGAAGTCCTTTCATAAGAAGTCCTTACCCATCTATAAATTAGTCACATACATAAGATAAACTGCAAAAGATAAAAGTAAATTTTAAAGACTTTGATTATTGTATCATATATCTGCAGACTTTAAATCAAAAGTAGGAATCAGAAGACTTTATCTATTATTTAATAACCCTGAGTATTTTCAATGTCTTCTCCACTAAAACAATTAAAACATATTTTTAGGTTATTTTTCAACTGAAAAAGAGAAAAGCATATTAATATTATAAAATCTGGGATGAAATATGTTCTATTTCTGTTATTCTGAGAAACTGAACTGAGTGTAAAATTACATTAAAATCAGGATACATTTCATTATAAAACTTCCTGGAGAAATGGATGTGTGTTTTACTTCTGCTTAAAACTGATCTATGAAGTGCAGGTTTTTTTTGTATCTTAGGGAAGGGTCTTCAAATGCTCAGGGTCTTACTACTAGATCGGATTCATAGTGATCCATTGTTTACAGCCTCCCAAGAGCTGGGATTACAGGCACTCGCCACCAGGCCCAGTCTCAATTGCCTTCTCAGCATGCCGTGGGGACAGGCTGGTACAGCAGGCCTGGGAACTGCACCCTGGGCCCCTGCACCTGTTTGCAGGCACTTTAATCCACTGAGCTATTTGGCTGGTCCTTAAAGGTGGCTTTTGATTGGTTAAAGGGCATACTATTGAAAAATATGTTCGCGGAGTCTGTCATATCCAGAGTTATACTCTGGGTTAATATCAGCATGCATTATTAGAATAATGAAAAATTGACATCACAAGCATGAAATATTATTTTTCATTCACCAGATATTTTTACTGCTTTATCAGCATTAATCTATGATGCACTGAACTTCGTTACTTAATAATTTTACTTGAGACAAAGGTTTTTTCATAATTAATATTTAATACAGACATCTATGTTAAAAAGTTACATTTCACAGCATAGTATAATTAGCCCAGCGCTAAATGATCATTAACTTTTTTACTTAGTGACCATTTGGAGGCCAGGGATCGAATCATGGTTTCTTGAGCCTGCCCAAGCTTGCCTGAGCTTGCCTAAGCGGGGACTTTAGCCCTCTGAGATATCTCACCAGCCACTCCTCAGCCTTTAAATGGAGTCTTGTACAATGACCCCGCAGGGAGCTTACAAGCCCACTGCCTTGCACTGAGGCTGCATTATTGATCCTTATTCTGAGTCTTCCATTTCCTTGTACAAAGAGAAGGAGCCTTCCCTACAAATGGCTTCTGGGAGCCTGTGTCGCCTCTGATCAGGTGACCCAAGCTAACAAATATGTGTGTGGGGGCGGGACCTGGAGTGGCAATGTGTAAGTGTAGCTGTGGATATTTGTGTATACCTATATTTCCATCTGAGTTGTATTTCTCTGGAGAATCCTGACTGGTACACTGAATTGCCACAAAAAATTTTGTGACTCTGCATGTAACTCTGGCATATTTCCGTGTTTGCTCAGTTTCTAAAGTGGTATTCAGTACAAAAGATACACATTCCCAAATTTATTTCAACAAAGATCTAATCAAATAATGTTCAAGTTCTCTGTATTTGAAACAAAATATAAAAACACTTTAAGATAGGAATTAATATTGGAAAATATTCCAAGTACGTTTAACCCAGATAAAATAAATTTGAACATGTCTAGTGTCTCATTTCATCATGTAGAAAGCTGTGGTTACATGAAAGGGAACGGAATTAAGTTGCATTTTAATTTTGGTTTATGGATGCAGTACTTATACTAATGAAAGCTTCACTTGGGAAAACTGAAGGAATCATAATATTTTATCAATATTTATAATTTTTTGTATATTAGCAAGCCTGGCACTTCTTAAAACACTTAACTCTGAATATGATTTTGTATTTTTAAATTCTAATTTGTAAATTTTATTGAAATTCTTCCTATGCAATCACAGATATATTGTAGATTATCATGCCATGTAATATTTTTTCAAAATTTTGAAGAAATTCAACTTTTTTTTTTCCTTTGGATGCAAAGTGAGGTTTGTGAGATAAAATTGGAAAAAAATGTATGAAAAATCAGAATACTCAATCAAACATGGAATCATTAGGAAAATTTGAACCCAAACGTGCACAAAAAGGGCAGTAAACAGGTGAATCACTGAGTGTGATCCAGTAGTGAGATCCTGAGCACTCTGCAGAACATTCCCTAAAAATATACAAAAAAAAAAAAAAAAAAATCAAGAAACTTCAAAGTCATGTCTTTGAGATAATTTTTATTTACATTACGTTAGAGTAGTTAAATACATGTAATGTTTTCTAACATTTAAAGAAGAAAGGATTTATAATGACTCATCAGGTTTTTAAAAAATATTTTACAGCCTTTTCTACAATAATATATATTTACTAAATAGTGTATATTAATCCATTGACTTCTCTCTCTAGCATGAGTACATAATTTATTTAAATCAAAATATATTTAGTATATATTCCTTTTTTGTCTGTAACTAGGTAATTACATGTGGAAAATTGATTTTTATTCAGTGAATCATAAACTTTAAGTGGGGAAATCATGTAAAATTAATTTCATATTATTTATCATATTTGTTAAAACGATTGGGGTATCATTTTACCCCAGTTTTGAAAAACTGCAGTAGAAACTAATGGAGAAATAGAAGCAATAAACTACTATAGTAATAGAAATAGTTATTAGAGATATTACCTAGAAACTATGCTGAATCATACTGTCTTGAGAAATAAATTTTTCTACTTAAGCGTACAGTGTATTTAGAGTATATGTTAAACATACTTACTCTTGAACTATCTTGTTTTGAAATTTTGTATCTTTTTAATTTTTTTCTCTTTAAATAAAAAAGAAATGTAATCGTTCATATAATTAATTATTGAAATAAGATGAAGTAAATCTGAACAGGAAATGAATCATGTAGCCTAACAATGTACATAGAAAGTTGAACAATCTATCCAAAAGTGGAGAGTGAAGAATATCCTGATGATAAGACAAACAACTTTAGCAGCTGGTATATTCTCTTTCCTTTATTTTCCTAAATTTTTCTTAAAATTTTTCTTTTTGAAATATATTAGAATTTGTCTTGTATTTAAATATTATCTACCTTATCTTCACCTCTTTTGCTAATAGCTATTTATATTATTTTACAAATAAATCAACTTTTGATTGAGAACTGCTAAATTACATAAAGATATATTGTACACTGAAATGCTTCATAAAATAAGTGATTTTATTAGATATATTTATTGGTTTTAGAACCAAAAAATATTTTATTGTGCTTGTTGTATTATCTATTAAGTTTGACTAAAAGCAACTCTTTTACTACAAGATCAGAAAATCTATTTTGCACAATATGCACAAAAATATGCAAGTACTGTATTTCGGTTTTGCTTATTTTATTCTGCATTTATTACAGCATAAGTCAATATTTTATCCTTAGTTAAAATGACTGAAATGACTCATTTTTATTCATTAAACAAAGTTAGAAAATCCTAATAATTTTACTCTTAGACAATAAGTTTCTCCACATCTGTGATAACTAATGTAAATTTCGATTTTCTTCAATTGCATTTTAATAATATTGATCATATATTACAACACACTACCAATATTTTATTACTGCTTAAGTAATAATGAAAATCATTTTATTAAATATAGTTTCTGTATACATGGCAGATTGCCATTATCATAATTATAATAGTAACAATAATTGTTTTCCAGAAAACTCCACCTTAGACTTTTAAGTACAATTATTTCTGTGGCTACTTAGATTTACTACTTCCCCCTGAACTTAAATAGAAACTCATTAATGAGAAGTTTTCAGTGATTAATTAGAAACCTGTTGAAAAAAATCCTTTGAACATAACTAAATTAGGCATTTCTTTTTTTCCCAAGATACAGTTTTATATTAATTGGCTTTTTCCCCATTAGATGGCAATTTGTGGTTTGGGAAGTTATTTTTCCTGCTTTAATGCCTTTCAAGTTCTTAGATGAAAAGAAAAGGGATACATTTATTTTATATATTTCATCTTTCATAAAGAAGAGACCCACTCAATCTAATATTCTATTAACGTTTTAGGGCATCTAAGAGATTAATGACCACACTACATAGGAATTCCTTTGAGGTCATTTATTGCAACAAAGGTCTACTGAGAAATGCATGAAAACGTTAAAGGAATTAGGGAATAATATTACCCATTAAATTGCTCCCCTTCTTTCCCTTCCTCCCTCTCTCTCTGTCTCATTCTTTCTCCCTCTTTCTTTCTGTCTAGTCTATCTTATGTCTACTTATAGTTCTATTAACTGAATGAATTTCAGTTTACTGACAAGCTCTAAATAATTGGATCTAAATTTAATTTTTGTCAAATATTTTAAAATATTTCATGGGGCTGGAGATATGGCTTAGTGGAATAAGCATTTTCCTGTAGTGGAATAAACATTTTCCTGGCAAGCACAAGGGTCTGAGTTCAATCCCCGATTCCACCAAAAAAAAAAAAAAAAAAAAAAAAAAAAAGATTTTAGTTGTTTTGAAGTTAAAATAGTCTGACATTAGAATGATGACAGTTTAGAACATATTATAGGAGTTAATGAAGTTTGCACCTTTGTTAATATGCATTCCTGGAATAATAATATGAAGATCTACCTCTCCACTTTTCAGTGAACTGAATTGTCGGTCTGGCTGCAATACAGTGCAAATAAAAACCATAAAAATGTTAAAATCTGTTCAGATATTTTTGGAGTAAATGACATGTTTATTAGATGAATCTTACAGTTTAATATATTTGCCTGAGGACAAAATATGATTTCGTTTTGTAAACTTTATATTGTTAATTATTAATAAATTTTTAAAAAATAAAACACAGATCCTACATGATAAAGAGATGCACAAACTATGTATACCCATTGCATCTTTATAATACCCCTAAGTTCTCTTTAGAAATAACTAACATAAACAGAAAATGATTGGGTCTTGATGTTTTGCATTCATCCAAGATTTCTTCTTTTGAAATTAATTTCTAATGAGGAAAATTTGCATCCTTCGGGTTGGAAAACTAACCTACAGGAGCAAATATTCTGATATTATGTATGACCTGGAAAAGAAACACCTAAGTCACTGATTACGTTGTATAATAGGTTTTCATTGTTAATCAGTTTTATGTAAAATTATATGTCTTACCAGCATTTTTCCATGTGTTCAAGAGTGTGTGTGACTCAGCAAACTGAGCTGTCACTCAGTTTTTATTTGCTTTCATTTGTAAGTCTCTATGAAATAAAACAGAAAAAAGATAGATAAAGAAAGTGTTCAAAGTAAACCTGGGTCATTTTAAATCAAGGAAGTTGATAGTGAGTTATTATAAAATTATTTTCTATTCCTTTGGCCAAAATTAATATATCTTCAATGTATTGTTTTAATTTTTGTAAGAATTCAGACTATGAATTTCAGTTTTAGTTGGTGATTTTGTTATTTAATAATTTACATGTTTTTAGCTATGCTAGTGTCTATATAAATCCCAGTGCACTCCTTCCAGAGCATCTTTCAACCAACCAGTTGATTGAATGCCATGGAGAATCTAATTTGTTCTCTCTGCTCTACATCTAGCCTTCAGTTCCAAGTGAAGATCAACTTCCAATTGGAGTACCTGGAATTTCTATATCTTCACACTGACACACTCTGGTCACTTACAACAAAGAAACAAAACTGATTATGGCCCTTCTCCCTGTACTCTTCCCTGGCTTCCACATTCAGTCAGCATTACACCTAAGATCCTTATACTAACTCATAAGGTCCAGCACTGTGTGAAGGTGTCCTTGTTTCAGTATCTATTGTTCTTTGGTCTCAATTTAAGATTTTCTTATTTTTTTTTTTATCCGATGCTCTTATTTTTGCAAATATTCCAGAGGCCCTGTATTGAATATGTGTCCTATAACTGTGATACTCTTTCTGCTGGTAACTGTCATGGAAGTTTATCTTGTATATTACCTGAAATAGTGCTTTATTATTCCTTTTACTAAAAGGTCCTGTTCACCTAGGTTCTCCTTATTTCTTTTTCATGCTTTCATATTTCCCTCATTCAGATAAATGTATATTCTAGAGCTAGGGAGATAGCTCAGTAGAATAAGGGCTTGCCTGGCAAGTGTAAGGTCCTGGGTTCAATCCCCAGTAAAATAAAAAAAAAAAAAGTATATTCTGTGAGATTAGAGTATTTTTGTAGCAGTAATTAATCTCTTAAATCAAAATAAAATTAACACCCATACCTACAAAAAACAGAGATTATTCTAAGTTTTTAATTCACAAATAATGTATGGATTACTAGAATAGAAGAATCATCTTAGTGAAATAAGTTTTGGTAACTGAGAAACATACTCAGAAATCTTAATTATCTTAATTATAGGATTTCTAATCATAAAATAACTTTTTGAATTGTGTTGCAACATATCCCTGATATTCTTTAACAATCTGCCTAAAATACATAACAATTATCATTCTGACACTGATAAGCTTATTGTTTATTGTTCATTCTTCAAAATAAAAGTATCATATGTTTTGTCTACAAAATATTTTCTAAACCTGGTAAAAGTAAAAGAAAAATTTCCTCCAAAGGTTGTAAAGTTTTTAAAAAGCTATATTTTAATTTTTGTTCAATATTTTGCACGAAGTTTTAAAATCTGTATTGATTAACAGTGAAATTGAAGCACTTGAGGTTACATATAGAAAACCGCTTGTTATAACCACATCTGCTAATCAGTAAGAATGGATATAAATGATTCCTGAAATCAGCTAGTTAATGCACTGACCAAAAGCACCTTGACAGATAAATCAAGTTAAAACATAATTAAGAAACCTGGCATATTTTGCCAGCAATGCTAGTGGGAAAGAAATATGAGGATAAGCTAAGAGAGAGATGACCGAAGATGCAGCAAGGAATCCAGGCAAGGGTTTTGAAGGGTAACTTCATAAAGCAGTGTGAAGTGGTGTAATACAGAATGCTAAAGCACAACACTAAGAATTTGATGATGAGCAATCTGATTTTTTAAAAAGCCACCTGATTCATATATTGTGGTAAACAGATACAGCTTTCCTGTTGTCTTTCTACCTTAAGCTTGGATTCTTTAAAAGTATGTATTTAAGAATCACGTATTTTGTTCATATCGTCTAAGTTATCTTGCAACCGAATCCAAAACTTTATTCAAACTGTCTCTAGACCAGGCTTTGGGATGATCTCTTTGCATATCTCACCAGACGGTGTGTCACCCGAAGGCCAGTCTTTCCCATTATGATGTATTACCTCTGTCAGTCGGATGTCTCCCTATACAAACTCAGAAAATTTTTCACATTACTTGTTTGTGAAAACAAACATAATTTTGAGCAAATACACCATTAGAACCTAATTATTTCAAATTGGACTAGAATAGGGCTATTACTTTAAGAAGGTATTTTATATTATGAATGCAGAAAAGCACATCAAAAATCGGCTTTCTGCATTAGAAGATCAGCACTTGCCTTCCAAAAACCACAAAATACAGTTTTTAAAATATTCAGATGAAAGAATGATCTTGAAACTAAGTGGATAGTTCTTAAACATATGGTATCATAAAAACATGTAGGAACCAAGTTACCTCCATGTGAGACAGGTTGGGGCAGTCGAATCTGTACTTATTCACTCCCAGGAGGATGTGGAAATGCATCAGAATAGACACACCACCCTGACACCATTACTACACAGCAACTCCATGACAACACCTGCCACCTAACATTGATGCATAAGAACTTTTCACTCACCCTACACATATTTTAAATTGCTTAAAAATTAATATTTTGGGCCAAGGGAGATGGCTCAGTGGAATAAGAGCTTCCCTGGCAAGCGCAAGGGCCTGAGTTCAATCCCTGGTTCCGCAAAAAACAAACCAACAACAACAACAAAAATTAATATTTTGCAAAAAAATAGTTAAAATGTCTTGCATTAATTTGATAGAAAGCTTACAACTCTGCAATAGTTCTTAATCCAACTAGCTTATAGTGAACACGTAAGTTATATTTTTATAGTATATTCTATTTCATTTCATTAGGTGAAAACATCAGAAAGGAAAGAGGAAACTTTACAATAAGATACAATCAACATCCCACCAAAAGTAAGTCTCTTTTCCCTTTTAGGTCAAAATTATCATAACATTGTGATATTATGGCATTGTGCCTTTTCTTGGCAATATCTCAGTTGTGACCCTAAAAAGCAAATACAGAACAAACTGAGAATACAAATATGTTTGAACAATAAAGCCAGTAAGTTTGACAAACAGTTGTAGTCTCATTTTTAAAAAGGGTGTCAAAAGGAAAACTTTGACAAAGACAAAAAAAAAAAATCACAAATTACATGTTCATCTAAGATGGAAACGTTTTCCTTTAAGGCTTGTACAGCTGGAAACATTTTCTGAACAGATGAATCATAAGATACGACACAGAATCGTGAAGTAAATGAATGTTCTGCATTTAAAAATTATTAGGTATAACAATCCACTGACTGAATCAAGGAGATGAAAACATTATGGAGGCTGGAAGCTATTTTGAGATTTGCTAGGACACTATTTCACATTTTCATAAATAATAAAGCTATAGAAAGTACTTGAAAAATACCTTACTCTTCTTGGTGCAATAATCTAAAAATTTAGAAGGTCACATATTTTATCACAGGAAATGATCATAGAACCAAAACTAGCTTTATGGAAACCAGCCACACAAGACAACAACCCTCTTGCTGTTGAAGAAAATCATGCGCCAAAAGCCTAAATCATTGGCATGTAGGAAATAAAACACAAAGTAGATGTTCTATTTTTCTGAGCCAGTATTGTTGAAACAAGATGAAAGTTACTAAAGATCTTAAATAGATTTATGCAATGTCTTTCCTAGTACTATAAGTCTAGCAGTGCTTTAAAGAATGCCAATTTAAGGGCTGGGGAGATGGCTCAGTGGAATAAGCAGTTCCCTGGCAAGCATAAGGGCTTGAGTTCAATCCCTGGCTCCTCCAAAAAAAGAATGCCAATTTGGATTACATTCTCATCATAAATGAGGTATTCACTTTATGAAAAATTCAAAATATTACATTTTTATTTTAATCTTAATTGATTTTCATTGCATGTGAAGTATTAATTTGAAAATGAAATTACACTACAAACAATAGACAATTTTGTTGAATACTCTAATAAAGAACAATAGCTAGTTCCATGAATAACAAATTTGTGGTACACTAGTAATCACAAATTTAGGTTCTTTTAATACTTTTTTAATCCTGTGGGAAGAGTTTTTATAAACATCCTTTTTATCGGAGAGTCATAATGTGGTAAAAGTATGTAGTTGCATTTCCTGAAAACTGATCCAAACTCTACATCCAGATGTGTTGGGAAATTCTTAGAGAATTTTGCAATAGTATATATGTTGGATTAAAAAAATTTCATAATTGTTGGAGTGTAGATACAGATTTGAGATAGAAACCTAGTGTCCTGAAAGAGCAGGGAACAATAGACAGAGCTCGAGGGGGATCGCTGTCTGTTGGAATTTCCCAGAAATGGGATTCCAGATAGTAGCTTCTCCTGCAGATGCCCTATTCTTTGATCCCTTGCTGGGGTGTTATTAGCTAGCAATTGTGTAAACCTAGTGTTAAGCAAATGGTGGAAGTTAGTAGAGGTAGCAGTTTGTATTCACTTAAGTAATTATGCACATTCCTTAGCCTGTCTTTAGCCCTGAATAAATGTGAGATGCTTCTGAGGCTCTGGGCTCACTTGGAGAGAGATTCATTTCAGTGAGACCTCTGAAGCTACATTCGTCAGGTTTTCTTGCCGTTTCTTTGGGCACCAACCCGTAACATACAACATTGGAGTGCCATGAAAATCGATACTTGCTGTAGTTTGCACTTTTTCCATATGTTTCAAATCAGGTGTGTACCATTTGTACTGAGAACACCACAGAATGAACTATCCAAAGTCCATTGATTTTAATATCAGTTTGGTTTGTAAGCAAATTATAGTAATTTCTTGCACATATTTGGAAATTTATATATAAGAATATGTATCTGCTTCTAGATATAATGTGTAAATAAAAATTTCATTCATAAGAAAAAAAACTTTGAAGAATGGTGAGTCCAAAGGAAAGGCTGGAAATTCTTTCTTTTTCCTTCTTTCTTTCTTTCTTTCTTTCTTTCTTTCTTTCTTTCTTTCTTTCTTTCTTCCTTCCTTCCTTCCTTCCTTCCTTCCTTCCTTCCTTCCTTCCTTCCTTTCTTTCTTTCTTTCTTTCTTTCTTTCTTTCTTTCTTTCTTATTGTGGATGTGTTTTAGGCAAGGCTCTACAGGGTGTTCAGTATCTTGCTATTAGATGGGACTCATATTGATCTGCCTGTTTACAGCCTCCCAAGAGCTAGGACTAGAGGTATGCACTACCACGCCCAGTCTCAGATGCCGGCACGGCAGGCCCAGGGATCAAACCCCTGGTCCCTGCTCCTATTCACAGGCATGTTAATCCACTGAGCTATTTGACTAGCCCGTGGCTGGGAATATTATCTTAAAACTCCTTTTAAAATGCACTAAGAGTCCTGGGGTGGATATGCATGCCTCTAATCCCAGCACTAGGCAGGTAGAAATCAGGAGGATCACTGTGAGCATCAGCTGAATAGTGAGACCCTGCACAAAACAACAGAAATCCTTAAAATGCATGTGTTTTGCCTATTGTTTGAGCCAGAGATACTGATTGTTTGAAATGATTTAATTATTTTTTTTCTATTTTCCTCTGGTCACACTTGGTCACAATTTTCATGATCTGTGCAGAGATCTGGATGTTGTGTGAAACACTTTAATGATACCTTAATCACTACTCATTTTTACGTTGTTCTATAGATTTTAGTGTCATAATTAAATGAGATATAAAGTTGGTGCTAAAAGCAAGCATTGGCTCCCTATTTCAAATACTAGTCTACATCCATCCTGAGCACTGGTCACTGCTACAGATAATTGTCCCATGAAGACCAAGAAAAGACTGAGGAAAGGGAGCAGAAGGTGGGAGTGAGGCATTCAGGGGAGAAGTATCCAAATGGGACTTTAGAAAACTTGCTACACAGTTGTATGCTATACAGTCTCTTCACAAATAACATGTTTTTTTTTTTTTTAGCATTTTAAAAATATTCCATTTATTTATCTGGCACAGGGTCTCACTATGCAGCTTGGATTCACAGTGATTCTCCTGCCTCAGCCTCTGCAGTGCTGGGATTACAGAGGTGCACTACCATGTGCAGTTTTGGTGACCCGCTCAATGTGGGACCCATCGCCATGTGGTATCAGGGATTGAGCACAGGTCCTTTTCTTTGCCAGGCTTAGAACACTGAGTTATCCCCCGAGCCCCAAAATATCTATTTTTTTCTCTGATTGGTCAAGTACGAGGAGTTTAGTTGAGGGTTAGCGACAAGGATCAGCAGAGATATCAACAGAAACACAGCTATTACAAAAAGAGGTATAGTAATTATCTTTTACTATAAATTAAATCTAAAATATATACATGTAGATCAATAATTAGTTTCTACTATTCAATTTATATGCATAATAATTTCAATTTAACATCTTACCACCTACTATGACATCATGGGAAATACTTTATAATTATTTTTATAATTACATTATTCCTACAAAATAAAGGAGATTTATTTTAACATATCAGTGTATAAATCTTTGACCTACACAAAAGAAAATTATCTATTTATTTATTTGTGGAACCAAGGATTGAATTCAGGCCCTTGCCAGGGAAGTGCTTATTTCACTGAGCTATCTCCCAGGCCCCCAAGAAAATTATTATATTAACTCCTATCATTTGAAGCACAAAAATTTAATCAAATTGTAATATCTTACCTACAACCAGTTCTCCATTATTAAAATGATGTTTCCCAAACTAGAGTTAACTCAAACAAGTGGTACATTTTTAGTATATTCTTCATGTTAGACAGCATGTAAGTAACTAGAATAGACTGTAAGTAGCTAAAGCACTTACCTATATAGCAGGGAGAATAAATTGTTGGCCCAAGGTTGGAGCATTTTGCTCTATGATCCATTAATGGAGTCAATACCTAACTCTAGGGGTGAAAAGAAAAAAGCCTATCTCCATACACCCTTGGGATAAACAGGTTAGAGATGACGTTAAACAATTAGTTTAAGAATAAAGAAACAGAGGCAGGACATAAGCCAAATAAATGTAAAAATTATACAGTGTTTTAAACCATGCTTCCTAATGAGTTATTCACACAAAAGCACATGCATAGACTCATAGAACACAAGCATTAAGGAAATGTTATTTTATTGAAAATAGTATTAATTATGTATTAAGACACACTATCTGTTCAACAACTTGTGGAGAAGCAATGTTACCTGTGAGCAGGAAGTATGATAAAATTTTTGAAAATCAAACAAAGGAAAATAAATACATCAATAAACATTTATTTTGCACCCTGGTGTCCATTCATTATTATTGTTTTTTAATGTGTTCAGTACAGGGTCTATAGGATCCCACAACACAGATCGGACTTGTGATCCTTCCTGTTTTTCAGCTGGCCAAGTGCTGGGATTACAGGATGTGCGGCACTATGCCCAGTCTCAGCCTCTGCCTCAGTATGACCCCGGGGGTGGGGCCAGCAGGGCAGCTGATGTCTTTTCAGAGCACTGAAAAATGATTTGTTTTGTGGTCTCCTTTTACAACTTAAGTTTCTTCCCCAAATCTGGGGAAGAATTTAATTTTGATTTAATTGCCTTCAAAAATGTGGTTTTCCTAAAATAATAGTGTGATTTTTCCCTATTTTTATACATGCTGTAATAAAGGATGCATTTACTTTGCTTTACTCTTGCATTAAAACAATATCAGTACATCCATAGTTATTTTTTGAGATGACTCAGCACAATAGACTGTAAAAAATCAACAAAAGATAATGGAAAGAAGATCCACGAGACAGTGGATGGATTAATTATAGAAGAAATTAATATGACTGTTAAATTCTTTTTGGATTTTAGATTTTTTTAACTCATCATAATCTATCTAGTACACTCCGAAGTATAAAACTGTCATTTTATGTCTTGACTATTATTTTGTCACTGAAAGGGAAAAAAGAGTACGAAATGTGGATCACACCATAAAGCTGATTATAATCTGCTGTTGTGACACATATTTAAGAGTTGTATGAAACTTATTTCTTCATCTTTACTGCTTTCTTCTCTAAGCTCAGAGTGAAAATAGTAACCACAAAATTATTAAAATAAAAACTGCAATACGGAGAAGAGAAAACCCTAATATCAAATACTTGGGATGACAAAAAGCAAACAATGAGAGATCTTTAATTAACATCCTAGTATCTAACCTTCATTCTGCTGTTTCACAAATGCATAAAGGACCAATGACCGATTGATTATAATCTTAAGGCCTTCAATATTCTAAGCACTGAAATGTCAAAAAACACAACTTAATGTGGAATATACATTATTCTAGTCACGCAGATCTTGGGCACTCTTTCAATATAATTTTATGTTTCACTGGTTTTCTATGCTCATTTGAGGAGAGCACACTGAAGATCATTTATGTTTCATTCTGTTGCCTTGTACCACAATTTATGGAAAAGTAGCCTCCATATGATAAGACTTTTGCTCAGAAAATTAAGTAGGTCTTCATTCTGGCTTTTGTCTAAAAGAAAGCATTAGTAAAGGAGACACAAGAATCCTGTGTTGATGAGTAACGTTTATTTTAGAACGCAGAATCCTGGTTTCAGTACCTTTATTTGGGTGCCAGGCTACATTACCAGGTAGTTTGTAGAGGCAGCTTTTGTGCCAAGTTAGCCAGCAGTTGGGGCCTTAGTAGTAGGTGAGTACTAGATTAGACACTATTTTGAAGATTTTCATGAAATGATCATTATCTACAATCAATAACTCTGATTAAGGCAGAAAAATTGCAGTGTCAACAAGTCACATCACATCAGCTGCAGCCTTGCAGAAGAGAAGAATAAATTCTGCTCCAAGTCTACATCATGGAATCCCCATGTGAATTTCTTGCCTGCTGCCCTACTGTACACACTACAATCGTGCTAGCTTCCAAACTCATGTGGCTAGTGTGTGTGTGTGTGTGTGTGCGTGTGTGTGCAAGTGTGTGTATTTAATTTTACAATTAGGAATTTTTTTCAGGACTGTATAATGACCAAAGATTGATCAAGATTGTGCTTTCTGCCTTTTCAACTCTTAATAGTTATGTGTGTATGAGAGATCAAGATTAATTTGTATATGAATATTCAGTAATTATTGGGCTGTGTAATAGTTTTTGTGTTCTAGTTACTCCAAGCATAAACATTTTGAAAGAAAATTAGGGCTGGAGAGATAGCTCAGTAGAATAAATGCTTGTTTGGCAAGTGCAATGTCCTGAGTTCAATCCCCAGTACCAGAAAAATAAAAAGAAAGAAAATTAATGTTTTATCACTACGTTGGGCAAAATTTTACTAATTCCTACAAAATTTGGCTGTCTGGAAATAAAACTTAATATTTTTCTACTTCTTGAGTTATATTTTATGACGAATAGTTAGCTTCTATGTAATGAGTACAACTATCCAAGAATAAGCTCTGAACTCTTAGACTATGTGTTACTCCTTTAATTAAGGCATAATGGTAATCTTGGTGGACTGAGTTTATATCCAAGGACTGTGTGCACCAGGCTAGGTCTACAATGATAATGTAGTTGAAGACAGACTTTGCTTTTATTTTGAGACTCAAACGGCCCTATTCTTACAATAAATTATATATTAACTCAAGGTTCTTCTGAGGATGATAAATTTGTGATCATAATAGTTTCTTTAGCTTCTGTATAAAAATCAATAGTGTGCCTCTAAAATCAAGTTCTCAACGTATCCTTCATCCTATGAATTTCACAATTGTGGTATTTTAATTTATTAGTCATGCCGTGTCCACAATATTTACACCATGTCCCAGGGACATGCACAGCCCTCGTCACAGGACCTACCTCACCTTGCAACCTAACAGCGATCCATGAGGGAGACCCGCAGCCTCCGCATCACGGCACCGCCCAGGCTACAAGACGAGGATGAGTTCTTTATCATTTTAATTTTTTAAAGAGAGTATAAAATAGTGTTAAAACAGAAAAACATTACAAGTGACACAGATTTTCACTTAACAACTTAATATGAATTTCACATCATTTGTTGTAATGCATAGTGTTGTTATTCATATTACCAGATACAAGCACATAAAATTGGAAGAAGAAATCAAAAAAGAAAGAGATGTCTAAGAAATTAAGGTGAGAAAAAGTAAGATGCCATCATCTTGACAAAACTGAGTACAGAGATTTAAAAAGTTGTCTGCAGGAAAAGAAAAAGAAGAAACATTTCACTTACACATAGGCAGACACATACCAGGAAAGGTCAATCTAAATGGTAAAATGGGGGCTTCACGGCTCTAAGTGTACTCATCGAAGTTTAATTCTGTTCACAAGGGGGAAAACTGACACATTTCCAAATGATAAAGAAGATCTATGAGTAATATCATGTATTCTTTTGGAAAATGTAGAAGAAATGACCATTCTATATCTTAAGGCCATAAATAGCAAGAATAATTCATTGAGCTCAGGTAATTAAATTATAGGTGAGTATGTTTAAAAGTAATAGAAGAAAATAATATATACTACATGGTACTATTGAACAATAGAATGGAACCCAGCAGCAAAAACTGATCTTCGGTAGCATGAGCACTACAGAAATGTGGAGAAAAGGGTACAAAGCCATACATTAAGTTCTAATGCTTTAGTTTATTTAGTTTCAATAAGTTATTCTATGATTAAAGTTCAGAATATTAAATCCTACTTAGTGTTTGACATATTGTAATGAACATATAGAAAAATGTATCAAAATAAAACAAAAGAGATCTATTCTTTACATTTCTGTGAATATGTAATATGTCCATCCAGAAAAGATTTGAACTTTGAAATGATGTAGATAAGATGTATGATTGAAAAGGTCCAGCTCTATTCCTGGGTTAGTTTAAGTAAACATTATAAGATCACACATAAATTTAAAATAACAATGGCCAACATTTCTGTAAAACAACAAAATCTATAAATTGACCAGATTTCACATTCTAAAACTAAGAAATAATAATTCTTTCCTATTTACTCAAAACACAAGGTAGCATTCAGGCAAGCTTAAAATGTAAACTGAATTATTTGCACTTATTTTTTTTAAATGGAGATAACATGAAAGGATCGGACAAGTTTTTTTTTTCTTTACATATTTCTAAGAAAAAAAATTAAAATAATTTACTATTCTGTTATTCAGGTAAACATTCTCACTGTCTTTATATATTTTTGTTTTTCTTTTTTTTAGTTATTCCAGTGTTAGTTATTGATTTCTGGGGATACAAACTGTGGGGAATACACAGCATGCCCTGGGGGAAGGTATTAACCATGTCTGGGGTGAAGCCCTCCACAGGCCCATGCGGAGTCCGACAGGCAGCGCAGGTCAGGTCTAAGGAGATGGCAGAATGACTCCCAGCCACCTACAGCTGTGCAAATACATTGGGAGCTTTTTTACTCTTAGTTACTTAAAACACCACCAGAAAAATGGGAAGTTCAGTCTGCCTCTTTATCTTAAACAAATGCTAACAGGGAATCTGTGAATCATCTAAATATGCCTCCCCCCCCCCCAAATTATGTACGTTGCTGATTGGAAGGAAATTCCATTCCTCACAGTTCTTCCACACCAATTTGTATGCCTTAGAATTAAAAAAAGCTATGTGAATTGAGAAAGGATTAATGACCAGTTCAAAAGACGGTATCCAATTCAAAAGCTAGTTATGTACTGCTGAGCTGGCTCTCTAACACTAGCAGGCTTTTATGCCACATTGGTTGATTTCTCCCCAAGACATCAGGTTTAACCTGTCGATACAATAATATGACATAAAATGAAAAATTCTAGTTACACTTAAAAGGAAAGATTAAACTACTTGATTGCTCCAGACCATAACTGAAAACTAATTACGTATATCTAATAATATATCATACACACAAGAATTACGCCTTGTAACTGGATAAAATGCTGAAATGTATCTGTAGTACTGAGTTCCACCAGCTCTGTAACACATAATTTCTCTTACTGTGACATCAGTGTTACTTGATGGTTACAGTAATGGGCACTTCTTTTTACGGTAGTGGGAACAAAGAGTTATATCATAATAGGACAAAGAAAGGAAGAGTTTTGGCCTTTATTTTCTTTTCTTAAAAAGGAAGTCTATTTTCGTAAGATTCCTTCACCCCTGAGAGGAACCAACTATGGCTTGTAGTGCTGGGTCGAGGGCAAAGCACACATCTCAGATGTTGTATCTATTCAGGATCAAAATCAGGAACTGCTCCAAGCCCAAGCCCTTCCTCCATGAGGACATATATTTTCTCTGATCTGTATACCAGTAGCCGGGAGCGGGATCACCACCTTCTCTTTCATAGGCTTCCAGGATTTCTTCATTATCCCAGATGTGTGTGGAGCTTCCCACAATCTCACTAACATTGGTCATCAGCACTACGACTGCGTGAGAAAGACGGGGAGCCTCGGGACATCGCTGCATATAGAAGGATTTGATCTCCACAGGAAATCGACACAGCAAGATTGGTTCATTAATGGTGTCTGTCCTCTGTCTCTCAGCAGCTTCTGGGACATCACCTCCAAATTTGTAGAAAATTCCATTTTCTTTCTTTACATTGTGTTCTTTCACCACACAATAGCATCTGTGTAGTTCATACGTTTGGAAGGTCTTTTGGGGGGTTTCAAGTTCAGGTTGAGATCTAATACTATGCATCCTGCTGGTGACTTTTAAGATTCTACCTACAGCATCACAAACCAAGTCCTTCAACCAGTTCAAGAGATCCTCAAAAGTCAAGAAAAAATATTCTGTGCAAGCTTGGCTATGTCATCATGAATTTCTTTAGTTGTTCTTTGTCATGGAAGTATTTTACTTCTCTATTATAGTAAATGATGTTCAGAGAGAGAGCACAGTGATCACAACCCCATGAACAAGAATGGAAAGAACCCATCAAATAGGGCAAACAATTAAACACAGGAGAATAAGAGGTATACAATAGTAGTATTTCAGTTATTCTTTTGTGTACAGGAGCAAAATATATCCAGCAGCACGCTCTACAAATGGACTTCTCTTGCACTCTATGGGTCATCCCATATCTGTCTACAGGGTGGGTTTCAAGGAAATAGCTATAGCTCAGTCCCACAAGTGACACCTAGCCACCAGTAAGTATCATGGTCATTATCCATGTCCACAACACACTAGAAATTTGTGTGATATCCTATCCTCAAACTGTCAGAAGTGATGGTCATTTATTTGTCATTCCAGTATTTATCCTATGTTTTATTCTTAGTACTTCTTTACCATGAAAATTTATTCTTGGTTCAATTATTTTGAAACATTTAATTTTTAATTAATTAGTATTTAATTTTCTGAATATTGCTTAATCTTAATTTTTGTTTTAAGATTTATACTGTATCTTTGAATTAAAATTTATGTAAAAGGCATCATATTATATCTTCTACTAGTATTAGAAACTTTAAAAAGTATATTTCCATTTTCTATGGACTTTATTTTACTTCATCCCTGTCCTTTAGACACAAATACACACATATATATGAAAAAAATACGTGTATAACTTGACACAAGATTGGTGCTCTTTCATAGAAATCTTCATTGACCTTTTTAATAAGGGTTCATCTAATATATTTTGTATAGTCCTGCATAACTATCACTTTGAGAGCTCTTTATTGTGCATCCAGGATCATACTGCAACTTTTCTTGCCTTTTGAATTATGCTCTTTGTTATTTACTATATACTACATCTGGAGGTATTAAAATATTTCAAGTTTGTATAACTGGAAAGTATTTTACTCTTAGTTTTCAAAGGTATGTTTGCTAAGTATAAAATTCAAAGAGGATAGATCTTTTTCTTTCTTTCAGTCTTTTAATTAGTCTAGTTTGTTGCACACTTGGTTTTTTGTTTCTTTCTAATGTGGCATAAGATGCTATTTAATTTTGTTCTTCCATAGCTAATACTTTTTATGTATATGCTTTAATCATTTTTTTCTTACATTTTATAGTAAGTTTTGGACAGTTTCATTTTTGTGTATCTTGGTATGATTTTATTTAAATTTCTTGTGCAAAAGTTTCATTTTTCTTGGAAATATGGTATTATAAGTTGAACTAAATTCAGAAATTTTAATTCTTTAAATATTTATTCCTTATTCCATTCTACTTTGAGAATGCTAATTTTTATGAATATAAAAAAGAAAGGAGTAGTTAATGCTTACAATTTTTGTTTTTACTCTGATTTTTTTCCTGTCTTGAATTTCTTATAACTTCTTA